>JBBPCY010073394.1:0-10351 GCA_037974405.1 Brachyalestes nurse | reverse complement strand
AACTCTCTGCTGTCTCATTACTGCACTGCTGTACTGATGAGAGCTTTTCACCCCTACAGCTCTGTGGACCCTCTCCTCGTGTGTCACTCACCAATTTCATGTGGTGAAAGAAAATAAGAACTGGACTGAAGCTCAGAAATACTGCAGAGAGAAATTCACTGACCTGGCCACCATCGAGAGCCAGAAGGAAATGGATGCTGTGAAAGCTGTTCTCAGTGGGTCAACAGGCCAATTCTGGATAGGACTGAGCCTGAGAGATCCAAATGACACCACTGTAAGTACATGTTAGAAACACCTCCCATTATGAATATGAAACAGAACCACAAGGTCTGTGGAATTTAGCAGCTGATTAGAACAGCTTCCCTCAAAGCAAAGCCTTATAGTGATCAAATCATCACTACTTGTTATGTATGAAACTATTTCTGTGCCACTTCAATAGACTTAAACATATTAATGATTATAGAAAAACTTTGAAACACTAGTGAGTTTAGTTTTGGCCACAAAATAATGTTGTTAAATTGCCTACATAGTAATATTTCTTCTAAAGCAGATATGTTTATGCATTTATCCTGGATTGCTTTATTTCAGACTTTGTATCTCAGTCTGTTACAATACACTTAGGATTAGTTAAAAGTGTTTACTTTAATCAATATTTTTTTAAGGGCAAGACAATTTTTGTATTATGAGTTTCCTGACATTTTTGAACATGAAAATGAGGCATAATCTAATATAATATGCATGAATTTGCATATGTTTCCAGAACAAAAATCTTAATGTTTGATATAGCCAGTTTTGTTGAGATATACAGTAGAAGTCAAAGTGTAATACATAGATAATCCTTTTTTGAATCACTAAATATATCTGAAGGTTTTCAGTATTAAAATAATGTATCAATCAGCCTGTAAATATGAACAAATCATGTCTGTAAAAAACTTAATGAATAATACTGGAAGGTTTAATGTGTGTTTGCAGTGATTTTTGGCTCAACGTATTTGATAAAAGTATTATTGAGTAAATCCTTTAAATATAAACAATGCAAAATTTTATACATTTTTGTAAGAAATTGCTATTTTCCCATCTATATTCTTAGCAACAACAATCGATTAGCAACAAAAAGTGATTCTTTCTGCGTTTCAGGTTAGGTTTAAAACGCACCTTTGTATATTCGCTATTGGTTGCTGATACAGAGGAACCACATGACCATATTTAGATGCATACATCATGTATGTTGTGGCGGAGAGAAGGACGTGGGTAACTCTGGGAGAATTTAGAATCAATTCACAGACGCAGATAGATGTCACGTCGTGAGCCGGCAAGCTCAGGGAGGAGGCACAGACGCAGACAGGGATAGGGCTTCTAGGACTTGCTTTATTCATAACAACAAAGGAAAAAAGGCAGGTGGCCAGTAAACAGAACACAAAAGGTTTACTTTTCTAAAGCCAAGCTCAGGGTAGGTGTGATGGTGTATGGAGAAAGATGAACTGAAGTAGTGGAACTTAAATAAACAAACTAAACAAAGGACTCACATTACTAAACACAAAACAGCTGTGATAATAAATAAACTCAGGTGTGGGAAGTAAACGGTGCTCTAACTAAACTTAAACAACAGCGACCCCAGGTGGCCGCTGCCCGTGGACGTCACAATAGACATTGTATAAAAATGAACACCTAAAAGTACATGTTCAATGTCTTACCCCACTAGTGTCAAATAAGACAAATATCCCCAAGTCTCAAAATTGACCAGTGCTGGAAAAAACTACATTTTTGCCTGCTGAGTCTTGCCTGAAATTGTCAATATTTAAATGACAAAGGAAAAGTAAAAATCATAAGTGCTGCCACTTCCCCCCTCAGCTAAGAATGAAACGATTAAAACAGTTATTATTGGCATTATTGTGTCTCTAGAGCTGGGTCTGGTCAGATGGAAGTAACTCCTCTTACAGAGATTGGGACAAGGAAGAGCCAAGCAGCCCAGGAATTGAAAACTGTGTGCATATGCGGAGTTATTATGGATACAAGTGGAATGATGTAGGATGTTTTTGGCCAAATGCATTTATCTGTAAAGGTGGGTAGTCTAAGCTGATGAAACACAGCACATCTGTTACAGATCCATGTGATTCATGTTTAATGTGCGTTTTGGCTTTAAGTATTTTTTGATGTAACATTTCTTAATTTCATAACATTTGTAAATGAAAAAATGAAGCTGACATTTAGTTTTGAGCTCTATTATCATTTATGATACTACGATCTAATAATACCTGATATTTGGTTTCAGTGTGAACCCAGTTACAAGTCATATATTTCATTTTAGAAGACTAAAATTAATTAATCTAAATCAAACTGACAACTGAAAAGTCAGGTTTACTTCATGCAAACAGAAAGGTTCTCTCAATTACAAGTTCCTAGTAAAATAGAGGAACGCAAAGTGAGAACAGCTCTGAAGTTTTCTCCAAACCAAAACTTAAAACTGGAGAAGGAAGGAAAACAGGAGAATCCAGAGAAGTCTCAAAGAGCCAGACCCTTACAGACAAAGTCTGGAGAAAAAGTGTTAACGGGGGAAAGGGAAACCCAGGAGTTTTCTAAATTATTCGCTAATTGTGAGGCAAAGCAAGCAGGCACTAGTTTTTAAAGAGCTACATGCATGTGCTGCTGTTATTAACTATGAGGGTTTCAATGGCCTTGGGCCTTCCTTTAGTGCTCAGATCAGGGTAGCATTATAGCATGAAACATAAGTCAGAACTTACATGGCAGAGTCTTATTTAAATCTCTTATTAGTGTTGTTTGCACGGGCTGTTTGGTTGCAGCAAGAGCAGCTTCCATTCGCAGAAGTCAAGAGGAACCAACAACTGAATCTAATATTCATTAATTCGGTGAACAACTAGTTTCTATGGTATGACCCAGTTTTATTGGGTGATGTGTAAGCTTACACATAATAAAAGCGTAAACATAATAAAAGTGTAAAAGCATTAATTATAAACTATTTTCAATTACATTTTAATATTTAATATGACATTTTTAAATATTTAATATTAATATTTATTCTACCCTATAAAGACTCTCTTTTCTTTCTCTCCGGGTCGACCTGAAGAGGATAGGTTCCCGTTTAGAGTCTTGGTTCCTCCTGAGGTTTCTTCCTCCAGCTGAAGGAGTTTTTCCTCGCCTCTGTCACCTTTGACTCACTAGGGGCTCGGACCTGGACACTGTAAAGCTGCTTTGTGACAACTTGGTTGTAAAAGCTCTATATAAATAAAAATGAATTGCATTTAATTGAATATTGTTTTAAAAGAAAAACATTTAGGGAAGGAACGACTATGAGGTAAAATTATGCTCAGAATGAAGCATGATGCAGTGGTTTGCTAGCTAAAATAATGCAAATAAAGCAAACAAGTATAAAACATTATTTATAAAATTCACTTTACATTAAGTATAAAAGCAGTTACAAAAGATTTTCAACTGGCCTGCACAGCAAAGTCTGCTTTTTGCTTTCTTTAGGTTGTGTTGGAGCTAAAGCGTGGCCGGTCTGGGGATCTTGAAGACTTGTTTAACATTTGTGTAATGTGATCTTGTAATAATTTTTGTTCTGTATCTGTTTTAGAAATCCCACTAATCCTGATTAATCAGGTGAAGACATGGTGGGATGCTCTGAGATACTGCAGAGAGAATCATGTGGACCTGGTCTCTGTTCACACTGAGAAAATTCAGCGCTGGGTGGAGGCTGCTGTTAAAAATGTCTCCACTGACAGTGTGTGGGTGGGTCTGCGCCACACCTGTGTTCAGAGCTTCTGGTTCTGGGTGAGTGGATGGACTATCTGCTACCAGAACTGGGCCCCGGGGAACGGGACAGGAGGGGAAGACTGCAGTGAAGAGAGATCAGGAGCGATACAGTCTGGAAGTAAACAGTGGGTCAGTCTGCCAGAGACTCAGAAACTCTACTTCATCTGCACCACCTCTCTGGGTAAGACCAAGGCTCCAGTATTTTCAATACCAAAGATACTCAAATCACCATTTTAATGATCATCTCTAAATCTTATTTTCAGAGCTCTAGGAGACTATTCAGACACATCAATGAAATTGGATCTCCACACTGTACTGAACAGTTACTGTCATGCTTTTTCTGAATTTATCTGTATTCTGTGGTGTTGGCACATTCAATAATCCATAAGAAAGTGAAAGTAATCCTTTGCCAGCGTGCATGAGGTGATGCCTGGACCCTACAGTGGTGGCACAGGAAGTCCATCAATATGTGCCTTTGCCAGAAGGCTTTCTGTGTCTGCAAGCACAATCTCAAGAGCATTGAGGAGATTTCAGGCAGTCTAGGAGAGCCGAACAGGGCCGCAGACGGTCCTTAACCCTTTAGCAGGACCGGTATCTGCTCCAGGATTAGCACTGCCAGAGCCCTACAAAATGACCTCCAGCAAGCAACTAGTGTGAATGTTTCTGACCGAACAATCAGAAACAAAGTTCATAAGTTGGCCTGAAAGCTCAGCGTCCTCTGGTGGGCCCTGTGCTTGCTGCTGGGCCCCGTGGAGCCATTGCAGGCAGATCCTGGAGGATGAAGGGATTGATACCATTGACTGGCCCCCATGCTCACCTGACCTAAATCCAAAAGAACACCTCTGGGCTCAGTGATGCCCTGGTCCAGATCTGGGAGAAAATCCCGCAGGACACTTTCTGTCATCTAATTTCATTCCTAGATGTTGTCAGGCATGAATATGAGCACGCGGCAGTCATACAAATTACTGAGTACCATTTTGAAATTTTGGCCAAATGGACAAGCCTGTGGCATGATTTTTTTTACTTTGATTTTCAGGGGTGTCTTTGAATTCAGCCCTCTGTAGGTTGATCATTTTTATTTCGTTCAAGCAACCTGGCATCTTTTCATTCCTAACACCATATCAGTAGTCCACATCAGTAAAGATATCCAGCATAATGGGTTTTTGTTTGCATTGACATCTGATGTGTTTTCAAAGTGTTCCTTTAATATTTTGAGCATATTTTGTGTATTTTAATAAACCATATATACACCTTGCATTTGTCTATTAATCTGTGGACACCTATTTATCCGGCATTTATTCTGAAATCAAGGGTATTGAAAGCATGAGCGTCGGAACCATTATATTAGGGGGGACATGTCCCTTTTGTACGAGGGAACCACGCCAGACTCAACAGGGAAGAGCAGTGTGATGGAATTCATAACCTCTTAAAAGGTTTCAATACCGGCATTGTAAACATCCGTTTGTAACAAAAACACAATGCACACAAGGTTAACCTTCTATAAATAAGGAGTTCCAATGGTACCGCTGATGCTGGCTAAAGAGGCAGTTCTCTGCTTCCTAATGTTGGTAGGAGCTGGATTTATCCCTACTGGCTCGTGTGGGTATGGCAGGCAGCTCTGAGTTATGCCCTTTCCTATGCAAACCTGCAATTTCATTTCTTCATTATATGAATAAATTAATGCTTTTTAAACATGGAAAAAAACACAACTGTGCTCCATTAGGTAATCAACAAATCAACATTCAGCACAGAATCATCTAGAATGTTTGGGGCCTGACTTCACACATTTTCACACCCATACACTTTCCATGTCTACTGCATGGTCCACTGCAAGTTAGATAAACTAAAAATATAACACTGAGATCTAATCCATTGGTTATTTGCATAATTTCCTGGACCTTCATGTAAATAAGCAACACAGGCAATAAAAGGACAATAAAACAAAGAAATAACTGTACCGAGTTTAATCTCATCTGTTAACAGACAGACACAGACTGCAGGAGACAAGCAAATACTTTTAAAGCATCTCTCTGTGGTGTTTGCAAATTCACTAATCCATAAGAAATATTAATAAGAATTATTTGAATGATTTCAAATCATTATAAATCTGTGGCCGTATTACAGAAACATCCTGACTCGAAAATCCTATCTTAACTGTGTGGTAACCATGGTAACGGCAGTTTAGGATCTTATTTAGGGAAAAAAAGCCGTTCCTATGTTAATTTTCCTATCCTAACTTAAATTAAGAAAAGTGTATTACAGAAGTATCCTAACCTCAGATACTTATACTTAAGATAGGAAGTTTCTGTAATACGGCCCCTGGTCTCTGTTCACACTGAGAAAATTCAGCGCTGGGTGGAGGCTGCTGTTAAAAACACCTCCACTGCCAATGTGTGGGTGAGTCTGCGCCACACCTGTGTTCAGGGACTGGTTCTGGGTGAGTGGATGGAATATCTGCTACCAGAACTGGGCCCTGGGGAACGGGACAGGAGGGGAAGACTGCAGTGAAGTGGAGAGATCAGGAGCGATACAGTCTGGAAGTAAACAGTGGGTCAGTCTGCCAGACACTCAGAAACTCTACTTCATCTGCACCACCTCTCTGGGTAGGACCAAGGCTTCAGTATTTTCAATACCAAAGATACTCAAATCACCATTTTAATGATCATCTCTAAATCTTATTTTCAGATCTTTAGAAGACTATTCAGAATCTTCAGAAACATCACCAATGAAACTGGACCTCCATACTATACTGAACAGTTGAGGGCATTTTCACTTCTTTATTATCATGTTTTTGCTGAATTTGTCTGGGTTTTTTCTGTTGGCACATTGAATAATCGATAATCAACTGAACTGACTCATTGGAAACACGTTCCAATGTTTAACAAGACTACAAATCTGTTCTTATTTTCCTCATATAAGTTTGATTAAATGTATATATTTTAACAGATAATTTGCACATTTGTCCATAAGTCTATAGAATCCTACTTCCCGCGTTTCTTCTGAAATCAAGGGTACTGAAAGTATCAGTAGTGCATGTCTGTATTGTACCCTATAGTTCTTCTGTACTGTGTTTTCAAAGAAACAATCAAATTAAAGCTGTGGTGTAAATCTACACACCTGCTGAAAGGCATGTGACGATGTGTTCTGT
Source organism: Brachyalestes nurse (assembly GCA_037974405.1). Taxonomy (NCBI): domain Eukaryota; kingdom Metazoa; phylum Chordata; class Actinopteri; order Characiformes; family Alestidae; genus Brachyalestes; species Brachyalestes nurse. Next base: position 3,432 of record JBBPCY010073394.1, on the reverse strand, counting down.
GTTTTCTTTGCAACTGACCTTCATCACAGCTGACTGTAAGCAGGTTCTGTTGTATAGTGATCTCCTTGAGTGACTGACTGCTGCACCCAAGTTGTGTGAAGGAGAAATAGCGGAGGTCTTTCCCTCCCAGCTGCTTTCAGACTCTACAACCACCGTCTTGCACTTGACCACACACAGACAAGCAAATGCACCGTCCCACATACCAAGGACCAGTGTTGTGCAAGTTACTTCCAAACTGCAATACATTACAGATTACTTGTTACTGTCATTTAAAAGTAATCCTTTACCTTACAATATTACTGTCTCAGAAATGTAATACGTTACATGACTCCTGTATTACTTTTGAGTTACTTTCACCAACATAACTACAGAAGTATAACATTCTAAAATGACAATTGTTCTGCAGAGCATTTTACATCCAATAGAGGGCGATATGATGTAGCTTAATGACTGTGGCCTATCCAGGGTACTAACAATATAGTTTATAATTGGCAAAGTGAAGGCTTCAGCCAATGCAAGAAAGGATGACAGCCAGAATCACACAAATGAGTCTGTTAAAAGTCTGGTAGGGGTAAAGCGATTATCTGGCAATGTTCATTGGCGCTAGGGCTTAAAGTGAACCGGGCGGGGCTTATAGCCTCAGACCTCAAACTCATAGGCTGAAATCCTGCCGTGTTACAAAATACAAAGTTCCACCAGCGAGAGGGAGATGATGAATGACACCAAATGCGTCTATTCACTGACCACGGACAGGAAATAGAACTTAATTGCAGTATTTTTTATTTGTTCATGTGTCGCGGGTGAATAGTTACTGTAATACATTACTTTTGTAACGCATTACTCCCAACACTGTCTGTCTATCATTATTTTCATATGTGTAGTGACAGCGGCGCAGCTATCTGCTTAGGCCATCATCTCATCTGCTCTCTCCAGACGTCCCGCAGATGCGGAACAAAAAAGCAAGATCCACTATTGGAGAAAGAACACAAGAAGAGTGACGGACTCTTTTATGGCTGTTTTTATGTGCATGAAAAGCTGCTCTGGAATAAAAGTGGCGAGAAAGCAATCCACGGCCTCATCTGAGAACGCTTAAGACAGAACGTCTGAAGCGATTTAGCCAAAATCCTTTTACATCCAAGGAGCTTGAGCATGTGATGCTGCATGTCCCCTGAGCTTCAGACCTGCTGACAAGGTGGGAACGTACTTATTGAAGTCTTTTGACAGTCGTATCTGATTGCTTTACTCAGTTCTGGTCTGATCTTTTCTTGAAGTGAAGATCTCAAAACTGTTTGAGGCTTTCGAGGACTTGGGTTTGGGAAATCTAGACGCAGGGAAAGCATAAATATCTTACGACGTAAAGGTTCAAACTTCACAAATTTTGACACACAGCATCACTACAGCATTCTTTGGAAGCCCACCAAATTTCGTGATATTCTGTCCATAGGGGGCGCTGCAAGCAACAGTGTCTCAAGAACCACTTATGCTAAAACGTAGAAATGTATTATGTTAATAGTTGGCTACATTTGGTAAATTTAGATGCAGGAGCTACATAAATAATATAAAAAATAAAAGTACAACATTTTTATGGCAAGTTGATCTGCATGAACCACACTCATTTGAGGAATAGCACCATCTGCAAAAAATGCAAAAATCTAGCACTTGTCTGATTATCTGATATCTTACAACATAGACATTCAAACTTCATAAATTTTGACACACTGTATCGCTACAATGTTCTTTGGATGTCCACCAGATCCTGTCCACCGGGAGCGCTGTATCTCAAGAACCACTTAATCTAAAATGTAGAAAGTTGATGTTGATATTTGGCTACATTTGCTCACATCTCCAAAAGTTCACTTCTGACACATGTCTGATCTCTAAAGATCTTAAAAAAACACTGGGCTTTTAAGGAACTGGATTTGGGAAATCCAGACACAGATAACATGCAGGAGCATGTTTTGGAATTTATAACACGTTGCTAAAAGTTTGTAGACACTTTATTGATGCTGGATGATAAGCTCTGAATCACAACTCATCCTCAGGGAATAGAACAGAGCTCCATCAGTCCAGTTCCACTGCTCCACAGCCCCACCCTGGAGGCCTTTATAGCTCTCTAACCACCTCTTTGCATTGGTCATGGTGACCTTAGGCTGCTCTATTGGTCAGTTACCTTCTAGGGGGAATATATGAGGTGTATGTTGGCATTTTAACACCTCTGTCATCATCGGGGTCACCTTAAAACAGCAGAACTATCCACTCAGGAGGTGGTGTCTGGATGCTTTTTGAATAAAAATCAAAATCATAAAACTTTATTGATCCTTGAGGAAATTGCTTATGTTATGACCGCACAGCGAAAAGAACAATATAAATTATAAAGTCTAAATAAAATAAAATTCTACAGAAATAATCTGTGTAGAAACAAGAACAGTATTAATCTAAATACATCCAATACAAAATCTGTGGGAAAAACCTCAATATGAAATACATTATGCTATTAACATGAAATTCTGGGTATAAACACTATAGACAAATATCTTACAGTTAAATGAATTACTAGTAACACAAATAGTGGTTAGGAGTCATATTTCACATGATAGACTATTGGACATAATAAGATATTGCATGCAATTAACCTATTTGGACATACAGTGTATGTGTAGGTTATAAAATGGGAAGTAGGTGGACATACAAGGTTGTAGCATATCCTTAGACCCCAATACGTTTCAAGCTGCACCTGAACTCAATATTTTCACTTACAGTTCGAACCCACACATTACGAGGTCTGGAGTGCTCTCACCGCAAAACAGCACTGGTGAAATCCAGCGACTGACAAAGGTTTTTAGGTTAAATACAAAGTAGAGAGAGATCCACAATGAGAATAATTAAAGCTGAATAGGAGCAGATGAAAGCCTCTCAGTTTTGGAGGACTGTAGATTGCTCAGCATCAGTTATGCAGATTACTAATACGGAGTGCTGAGGACGGTCTGAGAGAGCGTATGCTAATCAGGGAAATAATATCATCATCTGGTTTAATGGGGAACCCAATAACCCTCTGATGAAGAGCTAATTCTCTGACACAGATTCTAAAAAACTGAGCCTTTGGACCCCTGCACAAATGAGCAATCATATAAAAAAAAGAAAGAAAGCAATGTGAAACCATTTCAAACACATTTCAGGAGAGATTAACCATAGCGATGAGACACAGGGGTGAAGGCAAAAGCTGTTTTTGAAATATGCTACTCAGAGGGGAACTCTCAAGGCCTTCTGAGAACTTAAGAAAAACCTTGATGAGGATTTTTTCTATTAATCCTTTCATTTTATCCCTTAAAACTCCCTTAGAAATCTCATTTTAGTGAATATAAATAGTGTAAAACAGTCTAGAACCGGTGTTTACCCTCAGAACTCAGAGTGTATCAGTAAACTCTGATTTCA
>JBBPCY010073393.1:0-10352 GCA_037974405.1 Brachyalestes nurse | reverse complement strand
ACACACACACACACACACACACACACACACACACACACACACACACACACACACACACACACACACACACACAAATTCAATCAGTGCATAAAAACCACCAAGCACAGTCTGACATGAGCTTTTACGAGCTTGGCTAGAAGTGATGTAGCAGAAGTCAATTAAAGTACATTTGTAGTTTTAAGTAACAGACCTCCACCAGCAACGTTAGCACTGGACTACATTAGGCACTCCACACATAATTGTTACGTCCAGCAAGAAAGCAGGAATGGAAATTAGTGAGCCACTGAGGATGGCTCAAAAGAAGAGAAATGCTACCTAAATCATATCCATCCATCCATCCATTCAAACATACATGCATAAATAAAACCATACATACATACATACATACATACATAATAAATCTATGAATGAGACACAGAAAAGATAAAATTGATAAAATTGATAAAAATTGAACATCATTGTCAGTAATTAACTTTTTGGACTCAGAAGTCCCTCAGAGTTTCCACAGCAAAGTAGCACTTAACACTTAGTAGAGTAGAGTAGACTAATAAAGCAGAAGTAGTAAAATAGCAAAGGTAGTAAGTAGTAATGTAAAAAGGTGCATAGTAGACAGTGTTTGCAAGTTGTTATTAAATGTCTGTAGTGAAAGAGAGAGTACATGTACATATATACATAGTCCTCTATATGTACTGAGGTGAAGTTTAAAGTGACTGCAGTTTTAACTTTAATTTTAACACTACAGAGAACCACACTATTCAGAAACTGGGGAGAAACAGACCATGCTGGCACTAGGCGGCACTTTAGAATGAAAAAGCCTGTGCAGTGGTGCCCTCTGGGGCACTAGGCGGGGCTGTGGGGCCGTGGATAGCCAAAGGACATTATGAAACAGGGCACCTGTTCATGGCCCCCCTGCTGGACACTTGTTCTGCTGGGGGTGACTAAGGTTTGTGATGCTACTTCGCTGGGTTCATAAACGGCCACTGATTCGCTGTGCTCAGAAAGTAGCACTAATTCACTGGCTTCTGAGAGTGAGGCGGATTGGCTGGAATGGGAAGTAAGGATAGTAGTAAGTCACTGGCTCAAAAGACAGTGAACACGAGAACTAACAAACACAAGAGAGAGAGAGAATAGGGTGGGCAAAGGGACCCCAGGAGAGTGAGGGGGGCACGTGAGAGCACCCACACAAGGCCTCAGCGCCACAAAGAAGAGGCCATAACAATAATAAAGGCATTCTTTAATTTTATATACATTCTCACTCATACCCGAATTAAATGATCAAAGGAATCTTATGCAAAGCTAAACTCTAAACTTGCAGTTGATATCACATTTGTGTTTGTAAGAGAGAGACCTTTTAGGATAATGTCGTCTCACCTTCTTTGCCTGATCTTCATTATTAAATATAAATAAACGGAAGATGTTTCACCCGCTGTAAACAGCTGGATGAACAAGCCAGCCAATGCTAAAGGCAGTTTCCAAAGACGCTTGTGCCATTTATTTTTTCTTATATAGTGACTCATGTTGAAGTTTATAGACTGTGGTGGCAGAAGTCATAGCAAATTCATAGCACAGGCTACTGGGGCTCTCCATTTTGAGAACAATGGTTTAAGGGATTGAAACCATTAGAGAAAGGAGTCTGTTTTTTGGGGGGGGGGTGTGGGTACGTGCCCTTTATCAAGAAGAGGTAAACACTGCCAACAGTTCCTTCCAACTGATTCCAACTGTAGAGGCCAAGCCTTTTTCTAAATAATTCTGAGATGAGAGTCAGTAGGGCATGTCATTTGAGGACACCAAGTTTTTGTTTGAGACGGGAAGTGAAGAGTGTCTTTATGCGCCTATTTTTTGTGTATGTGTGTTTGTTTGATTGTGTGTGTTTGTTTGATTGTGTGTGTTTGTTTATGTGTGTTTGTGTGTGTGTGTGTTTGTGTATGTGTGTGTGTGTTTGTGTGTATATCCATGTGAGTTTGTGTTTGTGTGTGTGTGTTTATGTATGTTTGTATCTGCGTGAGTTTGTTTTGTGTGTGTGTGCATGTGTGTATCTGTTTGAGTTTGTGTTTTTGTGTGTGTGTGTGTGTGTGTGTGTGAGTGTCTGTGCATGTTGTTTATATGTAAAGTCTGTGGTTTAATACCCTGTGTTTATGTTTAGCATTAGCATTTATCTATGCAATAACTTACCATAGCTTTCATCACTGAGTAAGTTAATTAGAGACTATTGTACAGCAGCCCGTCTCGCCTCGACAACACACACAACATGCATAGAGAGCTCACCTCAATCAGCCTCTCAAACATGTGGGCAAGGGGCAGGAAGGAAATGAGCACGTCGTCTTGATTCGGACAGATGACTTTCTGCAGCAAAACACACACACACACACACAGTTGCAGCGGTTAAACTGGGTCACTCCAAAAGATGTAAGCAATATGTTCTTTTTTTCTCAAACAGCTGAAGATCGGTATTACATCCAAACAGCACTTGGAAATTCCAAAGGCTGCTTGAAATCACCATTAACTTGTGCACACTTACATCAGTGACTTTCAGAAAGCCAGAGAAATCAGCCACGACATTTCCATGTGTAAGCATAACGCCCTTTGGATTTCCTGAAGGGAAGATACACAGACACACACACACAAAAACACACACACACAAACGTTTAAGTGTACACTACATCGAACTAACCAGTGTTATTTCTACTTTCTTTGCTTGTGTATGCGTTTGTGTGTGTGTGTGTGTGTGTGTGTGTATGCATGCATAAACTTTGCACAGGCCACTTTTTATATATTTATATATTCAATGAAGCAAATAAACAAAAAATAAGTAATACTAAACAACACATTACGCAGAAGTAAAAAAAAAATTGTAATCCCAACCATTAACTTACTAGTAATAAAAATGTTGTTTTTACTTATTAAAAGAAATTTCAATTATCGCCAAAAAAGCCAGCGCTTGTTTTCCATTTTTCGAAGCCTTCACCAAGCTTATGTAACTCAAGGGGGCTCCGGGCAAGCGTCAAGATGGAAATTTTCCTTGTTCCTGACCTTCAGATCCAAAGGCGCAGTGTGAACATGATTTTGTGCTACGCTGCAGGCTTCGTGCAAGGGTTTGTCTTCATAAAAGGGGAGAGAGATAAGAAGGGGGTCAAGCTAGAGTTCAGCTCAAGGCCTCAAGAAGGCCAAAGTGCAGTAAAAGCAATCTCCAACAGAGGGCAGTGTTTGAGTAAACTCACACCACTTCAAGCCACGTGTTGGGCAATTCCAGGCTGGAAATGTGAGAAACCAGTGTTTTGAAAGAAAGAACAGCAGCGTAGGGGGCTGTAATGTGATCTGCAATGATGCTGCTCCAGTGTGTGAGGAAAGTATGAAGTCATTATAAGTGCAGACAATGGTGAACGATGGACTGCCAAAAAACATATCTGAATCAAAAATAACCTCGCAGCATAGGACACACCTTGTCCTCCAAAAGTAACCGTACAGTATGTTGGACAGTACACACAAGCATCTTTAACCGTTTATACTCCATGTACGCATTTTGTAACCTTTAGTCTCGGATTCATAACTCGCGACAGGAGTAACTCACGCATGATACACATATCACAGAAATCAAGAAGACTTCCCCTATATGATCGTCTAAGTCCTGTGCTTGTGCAGTAAACTAATAAAAACTAGTAATCGTGTGCGCACAATACAGCACATTAAAAAAGGTTTCCCACAAAAAACACACTGCTGAAACTCCATAAAACAACCACATTATTTACTTTAGACGCAAATAAAATCATAATTTAGTCTTTCTATATAATATATATATATATATATTCATTCTGTTGCTATAATATTATTTTTTTATAATGGTGTTGTGTTATATGTTTGTTAATGTTGGGGGAAAGTGTTTGACTGCATTCTAGAGGTCATATGATCAACTTCTTCAGCAGTAATAATGATACCAACGAAGGTCAAATTCAAATTCCGTCTAGAAATAAGCACATATTTTTATATTGTAATAAGCCATAGAATGTCCCAGTTTGAAAAAAATTATATAACAAGGGCTATGGACCTTTACCCCACACATTTTTAAAGTTGAATCTCTACTGAAAAACATTGTCTTGTAGAAAAAACATAAAATTTCACTAGTTGAAAACTAGAATTTGCTTATAAAAATGATAATTTCAATTTTTACTTGTTAGTTTCACATCAAATAATTACATAAATAAGTAGCCCTGGGACTTCTGGAAAAAAAAACCTACATAAGGCATGAATGGCTAGCTTATGGAATTAAAATGTAAATAAATAAAGGGACGCAAAAACTCTCATAAATACCCCAGAGTTAAAGCACCCTGGAAAAAGCTGTAACGCACTTAAACTCACTTTTAATGGCTGAAAGACATTCTTCCAAATCAGTTAAAATAATATAGCATGAAGCACCCAGAAACAGAAATGTTTGCTTGGTTTTCACCTCTTCTTCTAAATATAACCTACTGGACCAGAGTAGAGCAAAAGTAGCAATTTGATTTCACTGTCCCAATTCTTTTGGAGGTAGTCATATATGGGTTTACCTGTAGTGCCACTGGTGAAGCAGACAATAGAAAGGTCGTCCGGTCGAGGTAGCTGTAGGAACAAAGGAAGGCTCCTTTAATCCTTGAAACATTCAAGAATTACATTCATTTATATCATCATTGTATAAACTGCTGTTTTTTTCATCATTACATTGTGTGAAAAACAGACCATTAGAACTATTTTTAAATAAACATTCTTTCAAATTCAGAACATTTCCTCAATTTTAAGAACCAGTAATCCTAAACACACACCTTTAAATTGTTCATGCTCATTCTAAGCATATCAGAAATAGTTGGGACGGTACAGAAAGTCCAAAACAAACAAAAAAACCCTGTTATTCTTAAATTTACTTTGATTTTTATTTCATTATGAATCCAAAATGTTTGTTGTCATTTGGTAATGTACTTCAGTTCATTTGTATACTATGTATATTTGATCTAGGGATAAATAATTCAGTGAATAAAACCAATTAAAGCTCTCCTTGCCTTCTTAGTGCCTTTAAGTCATAAAGACGGAAACAATGTACTTTTGTCCTGCTATCATTAAGCTATTTAAGGTCCGCTTAATCATTTACGTGCCTTTCTGTTATATGAGACCTAATGGAAAGCATCCTAAGCAATCTTTTTTTTTTACAATGCCATTACTCTTTTTTGTGGTCTTTAAACACAGATTCTGACCCAAAAAGTGTTCCTATGCTCAGAGCAGTGACCGTGAAAAACAGCATTAACACGCCCAAAAACATGCACTATTGTCTTTCTGCATTCTCGACACTGAAGGGTGCATCAAGGAAGTTACTGTCTGCAAAACCGAGGCTTTGGGATGCCCCTCGTGTTTGAGAATGTAACATGCAAACACCCAATGAACAAAAAGCACTCAAGGCATAGTTAGGATGCGTGGGCGGCACGGATACTCACCACTGGACTTCTGTAACGATCTCTTCCTAAAGCCTGAGGGTGAAAGAAATTTGTGCAAAACAAACACAGTGGCCTTTGTTAACAGTAGGAAGGTAAAAGAGTGGAAGAAATGAAACTTATCACAAACTAAATAATGTCCACAGACAAAACAAGCACCAGTACAATAATAATATAATATAGTCTCATAAACCCACCAGCCGAGGGCAGCTGACAGCTAATGGCAGAACTACCTTCATTTTTACAACAGTAATGTTTAATACAAAGGTAGTTTTTAGAATGGGAATTTTCAGCAGGATCAGTGATTTTCATAGCAGGAATTTTTGATGGGATCAGAGGTTTTTACAATAGGAATTTTCAATTCAACAATAGTTTTCACAATCGTGGTTTTAAAACATTATTTTCAATGGAATGATAGATTTAATGACAGAAAATTTCAACGGAACAATTGATTTTACAGTATTTATGTTTCATGCAGTAGAATTTTGTTTTTACCACAGGAATGTTCAACAGGATAATGTTTTTTTTTTTTACAGTAGGAGCTTTTTAAAAAATCTGGCCTTTTTTTACAATAGGCATGTTCACTAGGGCGATCACTTTTACAACAGAAACCGTTTGGTCAAAAGGATGGTTATTTTTAATATTTTCAATAAAACAAGACTTTTTACAACAGGAATTTCCAGTTTCAGTATACTCTTGAATAACTAAAACAAAATATTGTGAATAAACTAGTACAACTGGGAGTGCGCTGACACAACACACATTAAATTGAGGACAAGGCATGTTTTAGCATGCATTTTAGACTGGTACTTCTTTTATCCTTGATTCCTTTGCATGACTTATCAAAAAGCCTACCAAAGAAGCCCTACATAATGAAGGTATCTCTGGAATGCTTAGATGTAAACAGACACATACATACACACAAACACACACACACACACACACACACACACACACACACACACACACACACACACAAACATAAAGATAAGGTCCTCGGAACAATAGCCTGTATTGCTCACTGAGTCCAAAAGCCTATCAAAGCAAACATGTTTGATTGGAGTCTGGGAGTGGAAACACAGCTAATTATAGTTTCGTTTCTCTCAAATAGTGATTCAGAACACTGTGACTACGGAAGCTGTTATGAGGAAAAACCTGGCAATAAATAAACAACTCAACAACTAATTCTAACTAACAACACAGTGAATGCACAATTATGCAGTATTTATTTATTCTGTCTAATTTCTGTGATCGACTGGCAACTCTGGTAAGGAATACAGTAATCCCTCGCTTTTCGCGGGGGTCACGTTCCAAGAGCACCCGCATATAGTGAAAACCCGCATTGTTGTGTTTAGATTTTAAAAAATGCCTAAAAATGCGTATTTTTATAGTGTAAACCCAAATATGCCCCCAGATATGCTCCCAGAACACTTTAATTTAATTTTAAACCAGTATTTGGCTCTTTTAATTTAAATTCCCCATCGAGATACGCAACTCGGAAGGTCGTGGGACAAAAGTATTGGGACACCTGGGCGAGGGGAATAACCCCTGATCTACTTGGGCTAAAAATACAATCTGTTCAGATAATCAGATGCTGAATGAATTTCAGATCACTGTGAGGAACAAACATAGGATCATACTGCTTCAGGTGTGGATGAGTGTGATATGTTCTCTGTACCTCAACGTCTTTTAGAGCCTGGATATGGACCCCACACTTCTCGCCCTGCTCCACAAGCTCAGAGTCAAAAGTGTCCATTAGGATAATCCTCTTCAAGCCTGGAGTCTCCAGCCTCTCCACATTACCCAGAAGCACCTTTGCTTTTTCAGGCTTATCGCAGACCACCACAGAGATTTCCGCTGCAGAGAGACATGAGACATGAGACACTCAAATAATTTTACTGACTTGTACATTTAAAGGCTGCTGGTGAAGAGAAAATTAAACAACACTAGCAGCAATTAAGCAATAAAACAACAATAATACACTTACTGCATTAACAAACTGGAAATTGACAGTTTAATTGCCTACACATATTGATAATATCCTTGATGAACCAGCAGTTAATCCACTGAAATCTATTATAATCCAAGTATCTAGTATACTGGGCATGCGTTTACTTTTTTGTGAAGATTTAAAAGGTCTGCTGCTGAGTATTGCACACATTTCTTGCAGTTTTCGAAATTACCAGTTCATTTTGCAGGAATTTTTCTACCCACTAGCTCAAGGTCCTCTACTCACAAGAAACCAGGAGCACTAGGAGGTTGAAGACCATCACATGCTCTGATGAAGCATCGGCATCTTTTCAATCTGCCACTGATACAATGTCACTGAATGACTCAACACGTTTGGAGGAGAGCACTAACCGTCAATTCAGTTATATCCACTATATCAATTTTGTTATATCAGCTATATCAATATCAGTTATATCAGCCCACACTGGCTAGTAAAGAGGGATGAGGGGAGAAGGAGGGCCAGAAAGACCAAAGCAAAACTGTGCTTTGTTGGACCTCCAGCTAGGGATCAAACTCACAAGCTCCTGGTAATAGGCACAATGGTTGGATAGTTGCTTTTTATTGTTTTAACATGTTATTTCTACCACAGAAATGTTTGACTGAATTTGACATGTTTCTGTTTTTCCAAAGCTGATGGCGTTTAGTGTTTCAATTAATTTGTCCCATAATGATATCATTCATAGATGATTAGGTTCTTCCACCTTGGTAGTCTTAATGACTGAAATACCTTCATGTGACTGCTATAATATAAGCCATTGACCTACACTGTAATAAAAATGGTGTGATTGGTCTCTGTGTACCAGGATACATGAATATTCAAGCATTTTCTCGTGCCTTGATTTGTTGTGCTTTCCCACACAAATCAGTGGGGAACCCTCAGGGCTTTCTAAGACTCCAGAAAAGGTCTAATGATTTTTGAGAATAGTTTTAGTTCATTTTTATTTGCTAGAATAAATTTTATATATTAATATATGAATATGTTTTGCTCTATTCATTGAATTATTAAGTTTTGATTGGAAACAGTAAGGTTAAAATCTTGTGACACCCAGTAGAAAATTATCTAAAGAGATTTTTTTTTCTTATCACTGTAGGTCTACTGGAAGTCCTAGAAAAGCCCCTGACTGTGAATATTAGCAGGTGTGTTTTTTCCCTCATTTCTTCTTTCTTTTTTAAATTTGTGGCCAAAATAGATAATAGACAACAAACTTACCAACATTGATAATGTATCGAATGGCATCAGGTCCCAGAGTGTCATAAAGGGGTACGACCACCATAGAGTAGGTGTAACAGGCTAGCTCTGCTATTATCCACTGAAAAGACATCGAAAGAGAGAGTGTGAAACACGAATATACTTACAGTGAACTCTTTCAGCAACAACTTTTGGCAGACTTTGTTCTAAAGTCTTTTCAATGCCCCTGTTGAGCCACGACTCCTCACCTCTGGCCTGTTCTGTGCAAACACTCCAATGAGCTGGTCGGAACTGGGCTGGCAGCCCTGAGACAGTAAGCCTGAGCCCAGATGCTCTGCCCTGGTCATGACCTGCAGAAGAGGATGACAAACACAAGACAAGCCAATGACCAAAGAAGCACTGCTTTACAGACTGGAATCACATGTACAAAAGTATAGTTAAAAACAGTAGCAATAGCCATGTTTAGGCCTGAATTGTATCAATATATTTGTCCCATTTTTTATAGACGGCATTGTTATACTGTGGCAGAAGGTAAATCCATCTGATATTACTGAGACTGCCTTATTATAACTTACTTTTATACTGCTAGCACGGTGCTAACTACTGGAATGTAAAGCTAGCCCTCCCATTACTTATTAGCAACATTAGCCTCAGTGCAAAACTAAATAGCAAACTTTAGATACCAAATGGCTGATTGACTGAATTTGGGTTGAGGTAGTCTTGCCAAATTTACTTTACATGAACTCAGAATCACATAAATGTACCAGCATGAACCAGCAATTTGAAATCATTGCACATTTTTTATTCATATTGTGACCTATGTTAGTCTCTGAGTCTCTGAGTTCACTGAGCATCTTTTGGCTCATATTAGTTTGTTGGCTCAATCACAAATTTTGGAATTTCAGCGGGAAAAAAAATCTAATTTACACTATTTCCACCTATCCCAGTGATTAACAGAAATTTCTTTAGCAAATTAAATTCTTTAGTTTAGTATTGCAGCTGTGAAATAAACACTAGAACTCAGCTGTCACTGAAATCGCCCCGTCACCAAATTGTCACCAAATTGGCTTTTGTTTGAATGTGGTTTAGTACTAATTTAAGACTGCGTTGTGAATATCAGCCCTGACAATGTTTAAATCAGATCTCAGGCTATTTGGGTGACTTTTAAGTTCAGGAGTCTGGTGGCAACACTGGCCTTATAGCTCCTGCATCTTGGGGAGAGTGCACATTGTGTGTATTTGATTTTCCACTGAATGATTTCCTTAAATGAACTGTGCCTAACATGACCAGTGAAATGAACCAACCAGGTTAAAATGGTCAGTTGGGATTTAATCCACGAGTTTTACTTGTCTATTGTCCCGACTCACCTCTTTATAAGACAGCCACTTGTAAGGTTGATTGGGGAGGCGGGAACCTAGGCATGGTCCATCACCTGATGAAACAATAGGACATGTCAGAATTGTTGAGTGAAAACAATTAACTGCCAAAGAGCCCTGAGAGAGAAGGGAAGCTGTGTTTCCTGTAGGTTTTGTGGCAGAAGGTTTCTGTGGCATTTTGGCAGTTAGTTTAGCACTGAACCTGTACCTCACACACGAAGACACTCTATTCCGTTCTCCCAAAAGCAAATGCACACACACACACACACACACACACACACACACACACACACACACACACACACACACACACACACACACACA
>JBBPCY010073392.1:0-10353 GCA_037974405.1 Brachyalestes nurse | reverse complement strand
AAGATACCTGTTGCTGTGGAGCACTGGAGAATAATCTCTGAGTGTTCCATGAAGGTTGACAGTCAGATTTATGAGTCGAGTGAAGCTCTTGTGAACGCTTCCACCGCAGCAGTCTCGAACGACTGGAAAATAGGACTGAACTTGCCACTCGCTGCTGGAATATCATTCGGAGGCACTCAATCCCGCGAAGCACAGTTCGGCATGAAGAAGTCCAAAGAGGACAGATTCAGTTTCGCCAAGCATAAAGTCAAATGCAGTTATTATAGGTGAGATATTCTTTTAATGTAATTCTAATAAATGTTGCAAATATTTTTTTAAATCTGATGATTTTTTAACTGGTACAAATAAACACTAATGACTAAAAAATTCCTTCACAGCTACAAAATAGCAGGTTCGCCCCTGCTGCACGATGAGTTTCGAGAGGCTGTGGAGTCCCTTCCCGCACAGTATGATCCACACGCTTATCAGAGCTTTATCGACAGGTTTGGTACTCACTATACCACAGGAGTGGATTTAGGAGGGAAGATGGAAGCAGTTACAGCCATTAGGGAATGCGAGGCAGCACTAAATGGGCTCACAGCCACAGAAGTTAAAGTCTGTTTGGATCAGGAGGCATCATTAGTACCCATAAAAACAGAAGTTACATTCTGTAAAGAATTGGAAAAAAAGATGACAAATAAAAGATTTAGCTCAATGTTTAGTGAGCGACAGACAGATATTGCAGGAGGGAACGCCAACGGTGGGGACCTCCTTTTCTCTGCTAGTTCCAATCCAGAAGCTGTAAATAAGTGGCTGGAATCCTTGAAGACTATCCCAGATGTAGTAAAGTACTCTCTTAATCCCCTGCACTTACTGTTGAAAGACAAAGACCGCAGCAAGAATCTGAAGAAGGCTATAGAAGTGTATATCAGTGATAACGCCTTAAAGAAAGTTTGCTCAGAGTCTTGCAAAATAGGGCATCAGATAAGCGCCAGGGACCCCTGTGTCTGTGTTTGTGAAGCAAGTCCAGACATACTGTCCAACTGCTGCCCTGCTAAAAGAGGTCTTGCCAGTCTCAAGGTTTTCAATCTCCATGCCGAAGGTTTATATGGAGACAGATGGGGCAGCACAGACGGTTCTGTACTTGTGAAGTATGACGAGATAATCAGACGCACTGGAGTGATTGATAATAACAACAATCCTCACTGGAAGGAAACATTTAATTTTGGTCCCATTCAGATCTCATCAAGCAAAAAGCTCACTTTTCAAGTCTATGATGCAGACAGCGTCTGGAACAATGACCTTCTTGGAAAATGCTCTTTTGACCTGAGAAGTGGAAACGTTAAAAATATGTGCGTGTTTGAATACGGCATCTTCTACTTTTCCTATACTGTTGAATGTGCTCCTGGTCTACGCGGCCCACAGTGTGCAGATTACAGTCCTTCTCCAGTGCAGAAGAACCTGGCCAAAATATTCGACTCCAGAAACGGCATTCTGACTAACAGCATGACCAAGTTCCAGGCAGCCAAGAATTTTTCCAACGTTTATTATGGCAAGTAAATAGATAAAGACAAGCTAGTGAACAGTTGTTAGCTTAGCTCCTTGGGTGGTACCCTTTATCAGACGCTTTCATCCAAAGCAACTTCCATTTCCTAACTACAGGGGACAGTCTCCCTGGAGCAACTTGGGGTTATGGGTCATGCTCAGGAACACAGTGGTGGTGGGGAGGATTTGAACCCATGACCACTTGGTCTAGAGGCAAGTATCCTACCCACTAGACCACTCCCCAACCCCCTTCATTGCTCCTCCTTTGTATTTTGTTTTCATAACTAGATTTGCTTTGCTTAATGCATTATAAAACTGCTCAAGTCGGTTTAATAAAATTAACCTGAGTAAATTGTCTTTTTTTTATTTATTTCAAATTCAGCTACTACAGTGCAGAAGTGTGTCCATGTTTTAATACAGGTGTTTAAAAAAAAACCTAGATTTTAACAAGCCACCAGAACCACAATGGACTCCTTCCACAGCTTATTCTGAAGTGTTTATTTTTCTAAAATACAACATTATCACCTTTCACCATTCCATTACCTTCACATTATTACTGCTGTATTCAACTTCTGACTTATTCTTGTACAGTAATTTAGCTCCTTTGATCTCTGGTCTAACCTCCTTCCTGTCTTAGCTGTTTTGTATTTCATCACATAAATTTAGGTTTATGTTGTCTGATCAAAGCTTTAAAGCAATGCAGTCACTCAATTTGGGTTCAGTTAGGAATTACAGTGCCTTCACAGAAAGTAATAAAGTTACATAAAGTGTCTATAAAGTTTTCTAGTAGAGTCCTGACAATCTGTTCAAAACAACCACACACTCTAGTAATTATAATTATTCCAAACCTTGACTTCTCTCAACTTCACGCTTTACCTCTGCAGTACTGGCTGGAAAACCGCCACAATTATGAAATACATTTAAAAAATCTCATTGAAAATTAATAATTACAATTAATTGAAATGCATAAAGCAGTACACTACAAACAGGCTTGAAAAACAAAATTACATACATTAAATTTGCATATAGAAGTTTTTAGAATACAGACCAGCATGGACATAGTGATACTGAAAAAAACAGTAATTTGGGATGTTAAAAAAAAAGTTAAAATACCAATGTCAGGCATGTCCAGTGCTCATTTACCCTCATTGTATGCAATTCTGATTGAGAATCCATTGTCATCCATAAGGCAATAGTTTATTTAAAAGATAGAGCATTCATATATGAAATAGCTGTAACTTTCCTTAAATTTTGTTTCCATTTTGTCTTTTTAGGCACAGTATTGAATTGTACATTCATTTGCCAGACAAGTGTGTGATACAAGCAGAATAGAAGACTTTATGATTAAAATTAAAAAAATAATACTACACATAATGCGCCTTGGGCGAAGGAAAGTCTTATACTGTAGTTTGACAATGTAAAAGAAAGTCATTGTTGGTATACAGTAACAGCATCCAGTTAAGAGTTGATGAGCAAATGCTTATTTGAATTTATTCTTCATCTTTCCTTTAAATCTATATGCACCAAAAATGTCTATTTTCTAATTTGGAGATTTTTTGGGGAAACTTCTCTGGACTTCCATTGAAAATAAAGTAGAGCGACATACTTCTTTGGTTTTATAAATGAAGACTTGGATACTCTCATGAACTAGCTAACTCATATTGTGTTGTAGCTGTCAAAATTCGTACACATGAGTAAAAAGAGATCAATAAGGTGCAGCCACTAAAAATGTGAAGAAGAACAACAAAGAAAAAAGCTTTGAGTTTGTTAAAATGGAATTTGTGAATAATCATCTTTTTGGTTAACGTTTTGTTTATGGTTTGTGCTTTCTTTCAGCTCGAACCCTTGGCACTAATAGGCTTGTAAATTTTGAAAGGCACTGATATTTTTCAAAATATAAAAAGTAAAATAGTAAGTAAATAGTTAAATAAGTAAATAATAGACAAATAAGTATATGAATAAGTATATACGTAAATAAATAAATAAGAAAAAATTGTAAGTAAGCAAATAAATAAGCATAAAGAGTAGAGTTCAAAACTACACCACGCTCATTGAAAGCCAGTGGTTGACGCGCATGCGCAGAGCCAGAAAGGAAGAAAAGGAGCGCCATCTTCGTGAGGTCGAAAGGCTCAGTGGTAAGTATGAAAATACGCCATTAACCATAACAAATCGCACAACTTTCACTCGCGATCGCCTTGAGTCGGTGCTCCTTTCAATAAAGGAACGTTAAAGCAGAGAAATCTGACCAACCGCCGCACGGATAGGGAATACTGGTCCAGCGTTAGCCGTGTGGCTAAGCTAATGTACGAACTAATCTTAAAAAAAGGCTGTTCCTCATATTAATCCAGGTTCTGTTCAGTTAGACTGCTTCCACGTAGATCCTGGAAGGAGCAGGTTTGTCTAACGTTACCCATCCTGTAATTTAAAGACGTAAAAGCCCCCCTTTATACAAATACGGAGGGAAAAAATCTGCTCCTCGTCATGGCCATCACTGAAGCACAGCACTGCCTAAAGCGCTAAACTCTCCAGCACACAAGTACAGCTATTAAATATTTCATGCAGCCCTGAATTGAAATTAAACTATTTTCCCATCATGGAGTCCCCTTGTTTGCACTTTTCTTGCTCTGAAGCGCTATACTCAAAGCAGAGCTGCACGATATGGACAAAACGTCAGTACTGCAATTTTACTGCCACACAATGTGTCGCAGAGGCCGATATTGCAATAGCAATTAGCATACGATATATTGTGCAGCCCTATCTCAACATCAACAGGTTCTCCAATTCTCCATGAGATGCAAAAAGGAGGCATTAAGAGCAGGACCTTTATTATCGTTGAATGAAATAACATTATCTGCAGTATCACTATTTATGTAGCAGCTGGTGGCCTAGTGGTTAGAAAGTTGCCTGTGCAATCAGAAGGTCATGTGTTTAAATCTCAGGACTGCTAATGGCATCTTTTGAGGTTTCCTTGGGCGCTGTGTTCCTGGCTGCCTGCTGCTTCGCTTGGTGAATGGGTTAAATGGGCTAAATACTGAGAAGAATTTCATGCTGTGGTGTGTTTGTGTATGTCAAAAATGGACACTTTATTATGTGCAATTATGAACTAGATATATTGTACAAACTCAAACAATATTTGTTTATAATTTTGCAGTTATTTTTTTTATTTACAATATTTATATCCTCCTCTCTTACTGAACACAGCATTTTGTGTACATAGCACAGTGAGTGTAGTACAGAGTATTTTCTGGAGAATTCTATTTTGACTTTATGTCTATATTGTTTTCATATACAGTCAGAGTAAAAAGTATGTGAACCCCTTGGAATTGTCTATATTAATGACTAAATCCCATATAAAACAGTTGTATCTTCCTGTAAGTCACACTAATATACAAACACAGTGTCCTATAACAAAAGATTTTCAGAGAATATTTGACCATTTGTATAAATCATTCAAACTGTGAAACTGAAGGTTGAAAAAAAGTAAGTGAACCCCAAGCTAATGACCTTTTTAAAAGCTGATTGTAGTCAGAATGTAGCACACCTGGAGTCCATTTAAGGAAACGAATGGCTTTGGTTGATAAAAACCACTGAAAAGTTTGAGTTTGGGCTTTTGACAAGAAGCATATCCAAATGGGAATCATGCCTCGCACAAAAGAGCTGTCTGAGGAAATACGATCAAGAATTTCTATATTACATAAGGCTGGAATGGGTTACAAAGTAATCACAAAAATGTTACATATTCATCAGTCTACTGTTGGGCAAGTTGTCTATAAATGGAGACAGTTTGGTACTGTGGCTACTCTGCCTAGAAGTGGATGCTCCACCAAGATGACCCCAAGAGCATTTTTTGGTAAAAGTCATTTTTGAGGTAAAGAAAAACCCTAGAGTGACAGCAAATGACTTGAAGAAGTCATTAGAACATTACGCAAAACGAGTCAATGATGCAAGCCACTGCTTTCCAAAAAGAACCTTGCTGCACGCCTGAAGTTTGCGAAGAAGCACCTGGACACTCCACAGCGATACTGGGAAAATGTTTTGTGGAGTGATGAAACTAAAATATAACTATTTGGGAGGAACAAGCAGAACGTCATTTAGTGTAAAAAGGGCACTGCATATCCACATAAGCACATCATTCCTACGGTAAAGTATGGTGGAGGGAACATCATGATTTGGGCCTGCTTTGCTGCATCAGGGCTTGGACAGCTCGCCATCATTGAGGGGAAAATAAATTCCCAAATTTATCAGCAAATTCTTCAGGATAATGTGTGGGAATGTCTGTCCGTCAACTGAAGCTCAGAAGAGGCTGGGTGACACAACAGGACAATGATCCCAAACATCGCAGCAAATCCACAGCACAGTGGCTTCAGAGGAACAAAATCTGCCCTGTTGGAGTGGCCCCAGTCAGAGCGCCGATCTCAATCCTAATGAGATGCTGTGGAATGACTTAATGAGAGCAATACACAGAAGACAACCAAAGAATACGGCAGAGTTAAAGCAGTTCTGCAGGGAAGAATGGGCTAAAACATGATGTGCAGGTCTGATCTGCAGTTAAAAGAAGCACCTGGTTGAGGTCATTGCTGCCAAAGAAGGGTCAACCAGTTATTAAACCTAAGGGTTCACTTACTTTTTCCACTACGACTATGAATGCTGAATATGTTTGTATAATAAAGACATGAAAGAGTATAACCTTTTGTGTGTTATTGGCTCAAGCTCATTGTGTATATCAGTACCTGTGACTTGGATAAAGATCAGATCTCTTTTTAAGACCAATTCATGCAGAAAACTACCAAATTCCAAGGGGTTCATATACTTTTTACTTTGACTGTATATTATTCATGTCTTTGTGTCTCTGTGTGACTATAAAGCAGTTTAATCTGGGATCTGATTCTGAACTGATCTGTACTTGTACCTGTATTGTATTCCATGGTTTTTCTGCAACTTCTCTTCCGCGTACATTAAAAATACATAAGTACATTGTCTGTACACTTTAAGAAAAGAATCAAGACTAAATTAATGGAGCATTGGAGTTTTCAAACCAGTTCTTTACAACAAAGTTTTTTTTTGTTATTTGGCTTAAATACTTACTTCCCCATCACTTCTGCTTTGCAACGCTTGTGTGTAATCCGCCATAGATGCCCACAACAGATGCATGTGATTTGGGTGTGTTTTAATCAGTTGGACTGAGGCAAATGCACATCAGGATAATGATAAAGGATCTTATGAAAAAAAAAAGTTCTAACTCCTTTACACTATTAAATCAAATTTGTCATTTCAAGAGCTACAGCTGTTGTTGAACATCATAACATTTCTTGTAAAATGTAAAATTACATTGCAAATTCAGATAAAATACTATTTGTTTTCTCTAGATGCCCAGACATTGCTCTGCCGTGGGCTGCAACTCACGTGATACCAGGGACGCTCGAAAAGCTGGTCTCACTTTCCACAGGTGAGGGCTAGACTGTCGAATATATAGTCTGATCGACTGGAAAATATTTTACTCAGGGTCTTATATTGAAAAAGCTATTTTTGTCTACCTGCTCAAATTTATTAGAGCTATTTTGGTGGAAGGCTTGGTAATATTAAAAACAAAGACAAAAGAACACTTGAGGTCGTGTGTTATTGTGAATTACTTGCTGTGAACTGGCTTCGAATCATAGCAGTGGTGCTGTTTACATATATATTTTGTACAATAAAGCTTATGAGCAATAAGTTTGAGAACACTTTTGTCCTGCATTATGCCTTACTGTAAGGATGGACTGCTGGAAAAGTGCTACCACCTCAGCTTGCTATGGGGTTCAGACCCTCAGACCATGGCGGTGCCTCGTGCCGCTGCTTGGGGAGGGGACGTCACAAGTGTTGCACAATGAAGTGGAAGCACAGCAAGCAGGTGGGAGTCCAGGGTGAAACCTTGCGTTAACCGACCACCTATCTCATCGACCCTGGACAATACACTGGGCTTCATTCGACTCTGGGAAACGAACCAGCGTGAATTCAGAGACTGCTCTGTTTTTGTTTTTACAGAGACGTGGCTCAGCAACAGCATTTTGAAGACAGCTACACAGATTAGCAACATGCTAACATCCCTTTCAGATCATAGAGCCATCAGCGGGCTCCAAAGCTCACACTCCAACAGACTGTTTATTGTCGCCGGAGAATTTAATCACACAAATATCAAGCAAAGGGGGTTGGGGGGTGAATGTGCCTGTCTGACCATGTCTGCCTAGAGTCAACCCACAGACCAGACAACATTCCTGGTCCTGTACTCAAGAGGATGTACAGACCAGCCGGAAGATGTTCTCACAGACATCTTCAACATCTCTCTAAGCACTACCCTTGTTACAATGTGCTGGAACGCCACCACCATCATTCTAATGCCAAAGAAGTCATTAGGGCAGAGCAGTACCACTACGCTGAGCACAGTGCCCTTATCAGGGCTGTGTGCTCAAGCCTCTGCGGCTCATTTTGCAGATGCTCAAAGCACTTCATCATGTTTGCTGTGGTGGATTTGATCAGTGGAAATGATGAGGTGGCATACAGAAAAGAGGCGCTCTTAATGTAAACAAAACAAATCAATCACCTCTCAGAGGAGATCGTCCAGAACACTAAGTTCCTTGGCGTTCACATCACAGAGAACTTTACATGGACAACACCAGCTCCGTTGCAAAGAAGCCCTAGCAGCATCTCTGCTTCATGTGGAAAGTTCACATCCGGAATTCTCACTATGTTCTACAGAAGGACCATAGAGAGGGTAAAGGGGGCATTTGGCTGATGCTCTTGTTCAGAGCAACTTGCAATCATTAGTTACAGGGACAGATAATTAACTGAGGGTCTTGTTCAAGGACACAGTGGTGGGGGTGGGGGTGGTCATCGGGTTCACAGTGGCTTGGCACAGGAATTGTTCCATCTTGGATTGCAAGACCTTAAGGAGAATGGTCAGCTGAGAAGGACCTCTCTCCCCTCGTCACAGACATTTACATCACTCCATAAAGCCACCAGCATTGTGGATGACCCCACACACCCTCCACACACCCTCTTCTCCATCCTCCCATCTGGCAAAATGTTCCACAGCATACAGGCCTTCACTGGGAAAATGGGAAAGTATCTTCCCTCAGACTCCTCAGTAAGAAATTAAACATAAACTGTTCCCACATACACCCCTGAACCGAACCGCTTCCTCTCCTAATACAATTTATACACATAGAACTGTTCTGCACTGTACAATCACTCAACTTATATATTGCACAACCTCTGTCATGCAGCTGCCATTACTGCTATCTAACAACTCAGCTGCTAGAATACAGTAACCCCCCGCTTTCACGTTGTGGTTTCAGTCCATTGCCAATTTTCAAACCTCTGAGCACAGGTGACTGTGATGTTCGGGCCTTGTCCCGGTTAGCAAGGCGATCACACACCTGAACGGAATGAGCCTCCACTGCTCAGCGCAGCCCCAAACATAAACACCAACACCGTGCTCTTTTTGCACTCTGTGTGTTTTGTTTCATCTGAACTTACGTAGTCTTGTGTTGCTCTGTTTTTGTTCTTGTGTTGCACCATGGTCCCGGAGGACTATTGTTTCATTTAATTTTATTTGATTAGGTGCATGCAAAAAAAACCTTACAAATGACAGTTAATCTTACTAATCTTATGTTGCTGGGTTTTTTTTTTTACTCAGGTTGCCAAAGAGGGGCAATCCTAGGCGCGCTACCTGGATTCTTAATTCACTTCGCAAAGGTCCGGAAGGAAAAGGGCAGTGGGACCCTCAGAGTGACTACATCTACTTTTGCTCCAAACATTTCACGCCTGACAGCTTTGAACTCTCTGGGGTCAGGTCTGTATTTTTTGGCGATTTGTGCTGTTGTCCTCTTACTAGACCTTGTGGTACAGCCATATGAGACAATGAAAATGAAAGCTTTAAAAGGGAATTTCACTGACTTTTCTGAATGTATGTTTAAATAAGGGGTTAAAGTGTAGACAAAATCATTCAGGTCAATTTGATGCTTAATGCTCTGTTTCCGAGTCAGAATTGTTCACAGCGGCAGTAACAGGAACCAGAAATTTTATACCTCAAAAGCTCCTTCACTGACAGTTAAGAAATGGTTATGAGTGATCTGCCTAATGCCTGAGACGTTGTTCTAAGATAGTGTGCTGATATTCGTCTTTCTCTTCCCTCTGTCCAGTGGCTATCGCAGACTGAAAGATGATGCGGTGCCCACAGTGGTTGAAACACCATCGCTTCAACGAGGAAAGATCTCAAGAGGAAGAGGTAGACCACGAAATGTGGAAAGACAGATAAGGTGTGTATGTCAAACATAAAAAATTTGGCAGCTTAAGCAGTGTTGGGTTTTTGCGAAATGTTTGATGAGCAGTAAGTTGTGGAAAGCTCTACATTCTGCTGTGTGGAAAATGGTACCTTGGCTAGTAAAAAAAAAAGTTAAATGTAGTCAAGCACTTACTAACCGTGGCTTTGAAGGCCTTGTTTAGAGTTTTCTATATTCCCAACACACCTAATCCAACTAATCAGATGAAATAATAAAATGTACGAGCCATGGAGGCCTCCAGGATTATTTATTTATAGACATACAGCTCTGCAAAAAAGAAAATAGGAGACCGCTGCAAAAAAGTTCAGTTTCTCAGGTTTTATCTTCTATAGCTGCAAGTATTGAACTGAACAGCTTTGACTTGGGTTTTAAGAACTGCTGACAATATTTCACCTCATTTCCAAGTAAAAATATTGTTCTTTAAAGAACACGAGAAAACATCAAAATAAGAGAAATGATGCAGCGTTTACAGAACTGGAATAATTCAAAGAAAACAAATCTCTGGTTCTCT
>JBBPCY010073391.1:0-10354 GCA_037974405.1 Brachyalestes nurse | reverse complement strand
GGGGCGTGGCAGCTAAATCAGGCCAGGTTGGCCGTTTGTTTAGGGACTTTGTGTTTGCACCTGTTTTCAGTTTCAGTAGAGTTTATAAGCCTGTGTTTCTGTTTTGTTCATTTGTCAGTTCTTCATCATTCTGTCGAGTGTGTGTTCCTTCTGTTTAGTTTGTTTTTGAGTAATAATATCAGCCCTCGTGCTTTGTTTAAAACCTCAGCCTGTTTTGGAATAAAGTATCCGTCAAGGATGAAAAAAGTCTGCATCAGTGCCTCGTGCTTGAACGCACCACGGCGGAACGTGACACTTACCTAAGAGTCTGTTTGGATGATACACACTCTCTATGTTTAATCTTCAAACACCAATATTTCCTATATTTAAAAGAAGATTCATTAAATGTACATAGATTTAACATTGTATGTTGAGAGGTAACGCCTCTCAACAGGTTGAAAACCTTCTATGGCACTACTTAAGATCGCACACATTTTTGCTGTAAAAGTATTTAAAAATGTAAATGAATTTGGGCATGAGTGAATGAATATTCAACATTACAGACTTTCAATGTGTCTTTCATTTAATAACTGTTTCTGTACTGTTCATTTGCAGTAATGGTCACAGCAATCAAAAGTATGACATAAAATGCTGAGGGAAAAAAAGTATTTCAGCAAGAACAATGATAGAATTAAGACAATGTACATACAAGCACGGGTGTCAGAAGCATTTTAATGTGAGGCCTCGTGTTTTTCAATAATACTGCACCCCCTAATATAATAGTTCCGGTGTTCTGATGAATTATACCACCCTGTTGAAAAATGCTCCCTTTAAATTTATACTGTTCATACAGTTTATAGTCAGTTTATAATATTGATAATGATGAGAAATAGGCAAATAATATGCACAATCAGAGAAAAAATATCTTATTTAAACGAGAAGAGCCTAGACAGACCGATATATCTTTAGACGTGAACAGAGGCAGTTTATACAGTCAGGTTCTAACACTGAGAAATGCTGCCGTGAATCAGGACACAGGACACCTCAGATTGTGCCATTCTAACAGCTGGGGGTGATTCTGGACAGTGCTGATGTTTCCCAGCTTCAGACAGCATTCTGCAAACTGTAGAAAAAAAGGCATTTTAGAATCAGAATCAGAAAACTTTACTGATTCTAGAGGAAATTGCTTATGCAATGACTGCAAAAACACAGACCACATACACTTATACACCCTTGAACTATGCACTGAAGACAGCATGCAGGAGCAAACAAGTACAAGTACAAGTCAAAAGTAGCAATTGAAAGAACTTTTAAGATATTAATCACCGTAAACCAGTGACCCGAAGGCAAGATAACAGATAAACCAGTGTTCAACGCAAGATAGCACAGTTAAAACACCTAACGCTACGTTGCACAGATTTATGGGTGTGGCACTGAATACCAACACTGTGGAACTGCACATGTGCAGAAGGGCACAGTGACACATCTCGATGGGTAGCATGTTTCGACAGAACACCGAACTGGGTAAAAGTCACGTGGTACGATTTTTTTCTATAATTAATTGATAATAGAAAATTAATTAATATATATATCTTTCCTCCACAGAACACGACTTACAAAAAGGTATGAAACTTTCAGTGCAGTTAAGCCAACACATCTGTTAAAGTTCTGTGCCATCATTTTTTCCAGACATTTATGTACAGTTTTCTTTTTTTCTCCACAGAGAATCAAAAATTAGGTATCTCAAACTTTCTGTGCATTTCAGCCATCTAACAATCCACACATCTGCAGCCTACACTGTCTTGAAGTCTTGTCTCAAATGGGAAACACAAAAACAGAAACTCATACACAAAGTTAAAAAAGCAAATCCTTATTCACACCATAAAACCCAAATCTCATCTCTTCATGCAACATGAGCTTAAATCTGAGGTGACATTCCACCTTTGATTACTAATAAACATGCTTTGTTACAGTGTTGCATGCTGGAGAGGGTGTTATTCCTTCAATACAGAGAACAGATAAAGTATTATTGCTGTGTTACAGACAGAAGATACCTTTGGTTGCTGCTGCTTGTGGGAGTTGCTATTGTGGCTGTGGTGATATACAGAAGGTTCAAATGTTTCAAAGTTCAACATCATCCAGGTATTTATTAAGTAAAATTTAAACTGAGCTATTGAAATGTATTCTGCCCTCAGCTGCTAGTTTAAAAAACACCGTCCTTGTGCCTACACTTACTGGTCACATACACTATAATGGACAAAAGTATTGGGTCACATCTGTTTTTAAGGGTTTAGGCTGGGCACCTTACTTCCAAGGGGTGATCTTAATGCTTCAGCAGATCAAGACATTTTGGACAATGCCAGCATGCTTCCAACTTTTGGAGAAGAACCTTTTCTATTCCAGTATGACTGTGTCCCAGTGCACAAAGCAAGCTCCATAAAGACATGGTTAGATTAGTTCCATGTGGAAGAACTTGACTGGCCCACACAGAGTCCTGAGCAACCCCATCCAACACCTTTGAGATGAACTGGAACGGAGATTGTGAGCCAGGCCTTCTCATCCATCATCAGTATCTCACCACATAAACGCTCTACCTAATTACTGAATGAGCACAAATTCCCATAGAAACTCAAATATTTTGTAGAAAGAGTGGAAGCTGTTATAGCTTTAAAACTCCATATTAAAGTCGATGTGTTTGAATGCAGTGTCAGTAAAATCCCTATTGGTGTAATGCTCGGGTGTCCCAGAACCTTTGTCCATATAGTGCAGATAGGTTGTGTAGAAACAAGGCTGATGTGTATGTTTAAAAAGTGTATAGGAGAACTGAAAAGATTTGTATTTTTTTAATGGCAACCAGTTCAAGCTTTTTTCTTTCTTTTTCTTTTGTCTTTTCAGGGACGACAGACAATGGAACTGAGAAGTAAGTATTTGTTTTTGGACAGACTACATACTACATACACCAGAACAAACTTCCTACCATACACTTTCTACCTGTTGCATGGTCCTTGAATGTTTTTTTTTTTCTCTCAGTTTTACTGTTTGCCTCCTGGGCTTCCTCCACTTTGCAGTACTCCTACCTGCCTGTCTAACCAATGCATTCTGAAGGGAAAAAAACTGCATGGCTCACACAAGGTTTTATTTCTGGCCATGTGTCTACCGGCTCCTAAGCAACTATAACACCGTAGCTGTCAACTGTCAGCAGTGCCAGTTGACCGGCAGACAGTTCTGCAACTCGCCCTTTTAGTGAGTGGCCTAGTTATAACTAGCAAGTGTGTTATTCGGTTGGTAAGACTGTGTTCATTTTGATCCATGAAATCACACAGTTCAGTGTACAGTTCAAGCCTTTGATTGGTTTGGTCAGGACAGAAAAAGCTACATGGTCATTTCCATTTAAAAATTCCAGTTGGACACTGATTTTACTCTGTTCAAAATTTAACACACAAAACACATCTCTCATTAGATACTAACGGCACAAAAGAAAAAAAAAGACATGCAAAACAAACCTTACTCAGTGGGAACCCCTCGTCACATCTGTGGTCATTTTATTTGTAGGAAATGTATTTGAAGCTGGCCACTGTCCTAAATTGGCCTGCAGACTTTCTCCATGCCAAACGTCAAAATCAAATGAAATCATTTGGGAACATTCTTTAGGATCTTCAGTACAGCTGCTCGGGCTGACCTGTTGCACTGTGAGCCTTATAATAAAGACAAATGTTCATGATAAATTGTGAAAATATGTTTCTTTGGTGGTGCTAATTGCTGGCATTGTTTCCATGCAACTCAGTGCTTCATTCCAAAGGACAGAAAGCAACAAAGACGGGGTCATGCTGCTGGGCGTGAAAACGGGCGCTGAGGAGAATGGTAGGTGACTCATGTTAGCATATGCAAGGTGACAGTACTGCTTTCAACATGTTGTGTCATTCAAAATGATGCATTCAGAGCAACTTTTAAAGGCATAATAGGGAACCCTGGCCTCCTGAAGACTAACTCAGAGTTACCTTCAGAGAACACAATGTATAAGTTGTACACTGTTATTCTTGTGCTGCTATTACATTGACAGTTTCCATTGTGTTACCAAAAACAAATCTGACATTTGGAGACTATTCTAATTTTCATCCCCTGAGATTCACTGATGTTATATTTGGTTTCAGCCCAGACTGAAACATTCCTTCCAACTTGATCATGAACGGGTGGAGCTAATTTGTTGTAGGCCGAAAAGGTGGACATATGTAAATACATTATACAGACAAAAGCATTGGGATGCCCAACCATTACACCAACAGGGACTTTAATGACATTACATTCAAATACATAGACTTTAATATGGAGTTGTCCCCCAATTGCTGCTATAACAGCTTCCACTCTTCCTGGGAGTCTTTCCACAATATTTTGTGAGAGTTTCTGTGGCAGTTTGTGCCCATTCATTCTGTAGAGCATTTATGAGGTCAGACAGTGATGTTGGAGAAGAAAACCTAGCTTGCAATCTCCATTCTATCTCAGCCCTACAGGAGTTGAATGGGGTTGAGGTCAGGCCTCTGTGTGGGTCAGTGGAGTTTGGTCCACACCAAACTCCAGCCATGTCTTTATGGAGCTGCTTTGTGCACTGGAACACAGTCATGCTGGAATAGAAAAGGTTCTTCCACAAACGGTGTCCACAAAGTTGGAAACATGACATTGTCCAGAATGCCTCGTTATGCTAAAGCACTAAGATTGTCCTTCACTGCAAGTAAGGGGCCCCTTGAATTCAATAATGAAGGGGTGTGTCCCAATAATTTTGTCCATATAGTGTGTGTTGGTTTTTTTGACATCATGAATACAGGAAATTCAAAAAGAGCTGTTCTTGCAGCTCGGTTTCTGTGTACAGACTGTATGAACTGTGGAGAGAATTTTATATTTTGAAACTACACCACAGTAAACTCTTTTATCTACAGAAAGTGTGAAAAATTTGGTTTTCCATGATATAGGCCCTCTAAAGCTAGCAGTAACTAAAGGTAAAGAAATAGACTGACAAAACATTCTAACATGGCAACAATGACATCAGTTCACATGATCAAGTGCATAATCCTGCTATACATAGCAGCTGGAGCAGCTGGTGGCCTAGTGGTTTTGGAAGGTTGTGAGTTTGAATCTCAGGACTGCTAATGGCACCACTGAGGTAATGTGCCCACTCACTGCTCGCCTGATGCGGGACTGTCACTGGCTGTCCACTGCTTCACTTGGTAAAAGTGTTAAATCCAGAGAAAGAATTTCATGCAGTTCACACTGTGTGCTATGGCGTGTTCACACATGACTATAAGGGACCACTTCACATAACAAGCATCAGTTTATGTGACTTTGTCAGTGTAATGGCAATGGCACTGAAATTTTGGTAGCTAGCATAAACTGAGCAGCTCAACCATGATAACACAAAGAAATCCTATGTTTTCGCCTCTAAATTGCTCCTTCCTTTCTTACCCCTTGCCTGCCCACATCCCTCCCTCCACTGGTTTTTTATCAGACACTCTGCTTCCATTTACTCAAAGGAAGCTGAGAGCTTTTAATAACTTATTGTTGCTTCGAGTTCGGCCGAGCGAGGGAAGGTGTTTCCTGCTGTTTATCCCTCCACTACTCTCTCCTCGCCTCACCCCTTAAAGACCATTGGAAGATGAAAGATAGCCACTTCCTTGGCTAAATACTGCCCATTTTGGAGAAGGGCCATTGTGTGGCACTGGATAGACATTGTGTCCTGGGACTATGGCCTGCAGTCTTTTGCACTTACCAGCAAAACAGCAAATCTGACCTAAAAGAGAAAGATTTTTACATGTCTGTTTTGTTTCCATATTTTGGAGAAAGATTATTACATCTTTTACATCTTTTGATGTACAAAGCCAGAGTCTTTAGCTTTAATCAGTGTTTGTGGCTACGTGAAAGAGGAAGTGGTGTCAGCAATTAAGAATGGGTCCCTTTGGACCCCATGTACTGTGACTTTAAACAGCTATTGTTGTTACAGAGTCAATAAGGCATTGTGTGTGTGTTCCTATTTACTCATTGTTGGTGTGTTGATTGGCTGCAGGAATTTGAACAAACCAGTGGAACTATTCTGGGCAGTGTTGGAACTGAGATTGTCCTGAGCAGTGGCTAGTTGGCTGCACTTCAGTTCATAATCGAAGCGCATTCCGAGCTCATGCTTTTAACTTGTTTCCCTGTGCCCTTCCAAGCACTGCCAGAATGATTAGCAGGAATATGTGAGATATTTCATGAATTCGTACCCACACAACAGGAATTCTTGTTTGTGCACTCATCTGAGTGCTGTTAGCAATTATAACGGTTTGTAATGCGGTGGGTTGGATGCTAAATGGAGTGTCATAATCACGGCCTTGTTTAGAGGCTGTTATGATGAACGCTCAGGTGTAACTGCATGAGCAATGTGTGCTGGAATGGTGTTTTCATTAGATGGTGGTCATGAAGATCTAGCTGGTCATATAAAGGTTCCACAGTGACCTCTAGTGGTGATGACACCAATTACCAAAACAAAGAAAATTGCTTTGAGTGCTTGAGTAATTTCATCAAGTCCCTTAAAAATAAAAGTTCCTTGGACTTAATGTTCTAAGATGGACTTAATGGTCTAAGAAGAAATAGCCCTCATGGTCCCCCAGACAGTCCAGGCCACAGGTATGGAGAGAGAAAAACTGTTTAGAGGCTCTGAGGACCATTTTGAGAACCACTGTTATAGAACTATTTCAAGTTCTTTAATGTTCACCATTTAAAGTACTTGCCATAGAAAGCATTTCAGTAAATGAAATAGTAGTGTAGAACCTTTTAACAAAACCTCACATAATTAAAAGGTTTTTTAAAAATTCTGCACTCCATGGGAGAACCGTTTTTGGTCCCTAAAGAGCCATTTCTATGAATGAGATGGGAATGTAAAACCTTTTAAAGAACCTTCACTTGGTTTAAAGGTTGAGTTTATGGATTCTTAGTAGAACCATTTTTGTTCCCTAAAGAACCGTTTCTACGAGACAAGAGTGTGGAGAAATGTTTTAAAAGAACTGTAACATAATATGAAGGATCTTCGCCATACAATTGCGTGGAGGGTTTTTACATTTTAACACTCCTACATCTCATTTATAAAAATAATTCTGTATAGAACCAACTATTGAAAAGTTCTCTAAGAAAACAAAAGTGACTGTTACAAGTAAGTCTTTTTTATTCTAGTGTACACAGGGCTGGGTGCTGAATATTAGATGTATGTGTGATGCAGTTTTTTTAAAATCATTTGTGAAAATGCCTTTTTAACTTGATTTTCTTGACCTCTTGGTGCAGCTGCAGCAAAATAACCAAGAGGAAGAACAACAAAAGCCTAAAGAAGCAGATGCACCAATCCTGTTACTACACTGGAAAAAACGGAAGAGCAACATAAGCTACACTTAAAGTTCATCTGGGATGGGATGAATCGGAATGGAATATTATGGATTTTAACGTAAACAGTGAGTTGGAACGCTTAGACACATCTGGACAAAATAAGCTTTATCCAGTGGTTTCTGGCAACATAAGAAAATCATATGATTTTATTGCATGGTCACCGCCTTGAAGAAGATTTGTCTGTTTTGTTTGTAAGGATTTCTACGGGTTCCGATTCTTGTGTATGTTTTTGAGAAAAAAATATTCCTGTGATGATTGTTTTTTTTCCATTCTGAACACTTTAATTTTGCTTATTGTTTAGAATTTGATCAAATGTGAATGATTTGAAGGAAAGGATTATGCTAAAAGAGCTGTTGGTCTTTCACAGTCTTCCTTGTTCATCATGTGTGCCAGTAATTTTGGAGCCTAATGAATGTATTTGCTGAAGAATGAGTTGAAACAAGAAAGTTTAAAAGCTGAAGAACTCCTAAAAGTAAAGAGTAAAGAGTCTGCTGTCTGCTGATTACATAAATGTTTTACTGTCAAAAAGTCTACAAACAGAAACACATTCATTCAAAGCATTAGTGACACGTTTCTGTTGAAGAGTGATTGTTTTTCACAAATAGATTTTAACAACCTGATCATATTTTGATCAGTCAGGTTTGCATGTTTGGTTTTACTTCAGAGTTTTGCATGTACTAAAGCTACATTTTATTTTCGCAAAGTCATATTTCAAGTTCTTTTAAAATTCTGCATTATCACTTTTTAGTATTTCTTAACCTTTGCTGGGACTGCATGAATGTTATAGTTGCATTAAGTTAAAACGTCTGGCTGTGAATTGTTTGTTAGACAAAAGAAAGTGTTCAGAACTGAGTGAAGTTTCTCTAGGAATTATAATTCTAACAGTGAAGAAAGGTTCTGTTCACTTTTCCTCCCCACTTCATGCATGTGCCTGTGGTGTACATATGATTTAGGTATCCTCTGTTTTTCACTTAATCTGCTCATACAGTCTACAGTATGTACTTTGTCAAATTTCATGATTGCTTGTAACTGCTTGTATCATTATATCACTTTAGTGAGCATTTCTGTAAATGCTGGATTGAGACCTTTTAAGATGATGAAAGCGCAACTGTAATGCCATTATGTGCCAAGTATTAAAAGCACACATAAGGTTTTAGTGTTGAAAAGGTCTACAGCACTTTGCATTGGGCTTTTTTTGATGCACTATTTTATCTCATTTTCAGTTCATTAAAACAGGTGTGTGAAATAAAGTTATATTAATGGATGCAAGTTTGTTCTAACTTTTCTCACAAACTGCCATGCTGTAGAAGTTGTGAAAACTGCTGACTTTCGTACAGTAACTTACTGAAAGGGGAGTGGTCAGTCAGTTGCTGTAATCAAAATTTACAACACTAATACTGTAAAGTTAGCATTGTTGTAAATGTTGTACAAAACTGTTTTTTGCAAGAGTTTCAAGAAATGTAGACACCACAGGGCTCTTAAAGGGCACGGATATCTGGGTATTGACCCTATCATCCGATGCAAGATGGATCCGTGGTGATGCCACAGCCATCCGTGGCCAAGAGCTGAAGACAGCACAACTGGCTTTGCTCCAGCCTGTGTGGGCCTCCATCTCCCCCGCCACTCAGCACCATACTATCCAGCACACGGTGTCCATTAGACAAGCCAAAACAATTGGTAGTCAGAGCTCTCTTCCAGGCATGTTAAGCCAGAGATGTTGTGTTAGTGGCGGTCTGAAAAGATGCCAAGGCCCTTCATGTGATTTGGAAGTGTTTATCTTCACAATCCCAGTGTTGGTGGCATAGTGTGACTGGGGAAGTCCTTGCTAGTGGTTGGAACTGGACCTGACTAAACTAGGAAAAAATACACAAAAACTATTATTTTTGAGGTCCTTCAGTAATACAAAGTAAAATTATGTTACATGTCTGCCAAATAGGATTCAGTGTTTAAACTAGAGCTTTGACATACCCAGTATGGGAACGTGAATGTACATCACTGTCAACTTGGCACAAACATAACAATCTCAAAGGGAATGTATCCCAGAACTGACAAAAAATTAAAAAGTTCATGGAGTATACTATGCATTATAATACATTTTTATTACAGTAAACTACCAATACTGCCAGTGCAGCAAAACCTCTTTTAATGGTCCTTTGTTGCTTCAAAAATACTTTTGTCATCTAATTATGCTTTGATATCACAATGTACAACATGCTTGATATGCTATAAATATTAACTGTATTCCAACAAATCAACAGATTCTGTAAAACTGTTAATCCCATTTAAAGTGTGATACTAGCTTGTTATTGTTGAAATTACAGAAATTCTTGACAGTGTATAGTAACAAAAATAGTGATGGGTATATTGTCCAAGACTTTCATCATGAAATGAATAAAGTTCATTAGTGAATAACATTCAGAGGTTAAAATGTATAATAGTATTGGTCTAGTGTAGTGGGTAACAACACCCTCCCTGTGGTAGACCAAGCTATACTGATATGTCTTCAACAAAACTCCAAACACAACGCTTGTCTGCCGTCTGTATAAGACAGTCTGCCAATTGCCATGAATAAGCGTAATCCATGCTTCACCCACAAATGCCTTCTTCTGCTGCAGCTGTTATGAGGCTGGACAAACTTTACAGAATGCTGAATATTCTATTCAGTACAACACATTTAAAGCTGGATTGTGCTGTCGTATCATATTAGAAACCAATTTACTGTTATGCTAACGTTCACTCCATTACATGATTTAAAAAAAAACTACTTTTCACATTCCTGCAAAAATAAATATGAATAACAGACTCTAAATATTTGGATTTGTTTAAACAGAGCGCATTCACATTGTCCGTTCATAGGAGATGATGGGAAGCTCGGCTCTTTTCAGAGAGCCGGCTCCTGTGGCACGGCTCCCAAAGAAGAGCCGGTTCTTTCGGCTCCCAAACGGCTCTTAGTTTATCATCATCTGTAGCCTCA
>JBBPCY010073390.1:0-10354 GCA_037974405.1 Brachyalestes nurse | reverse complement strand
ATTGAAGGATACATCATTTTCTGGTCGATAGCAAACATTTTGAGCCCTGCTATACAGGTAACACTACAATTTTCCATCTTTGACTCAAACATGAATTAAAGCAATGCCTGTTACGTCTCCCTAGCGGCCACCAGAGGTCGCTTTTTGTTTAAATTTGGGGTTTTGTGTTTTCAGTTGGGACTTTTATGTTATAATTAAGTTCAGCTGTGTTTAATTTGTAGTTAAGTTCTTGTGTTTGTTTATTGGCTCCTTTAGTTTTATGTTTAGTATTTAGTTGGTCTTGTGACCGACCTAAGGTGTCGGTCAACCCTCACCATATTTCACTTGGAAAACGTAGTGCATGTTTTGTTTGGTTTCGTGTCTGTTTTGGAAAATAAAGAAAATAAAAGAAAACTATGGCTCCTGGTGCTGTTATGCACGTCCAGTTATGCACATTCACAGAATAGGGGGCCAGGACGTGACAATGCCCTGCTGTCAGGATGTTCCAATAGGAACCTAAACAAAGAAAAAAAGCTGGTGCAGAATGAATGAGCTGGAGTCCTCATTAGAAGTAGCAGATTTGAACACAAAAGTCCAATAAGTAGCAAAAAAATAAATAAATCATCCATGAAATTCCACAACATTGATTGCAAACTTACACTGGTCCCTCAGTGCCTTGGTGATCCCCTATTATGAACCTCAACACTCTTTTAGATCACAAGGTTCCCAAGTTACTAGTTCCTAGAATTGTGAGAGCTACAGCATGGTGAAAAGCTTTCTCAAACACAGCAGTCCCGGCTTTGGAATAATCGTCTGGTTAATGTTTGAGACTCAGACACAGTCTCAGTTTTTAAATCTAGGCACAAAACGTACTTGTTTAGTCAGGTGATGATCTTTTTCTGTTAGATCAAAGAGTTCAAGGACATGGAGATTAAAGTAAACCGGGATGCTGGTACTCTCACATCATCGCTCAGGTTTGTTGACGGTGAAGTAGGGAGGAAACACACCAATGTCTCGGGGGGCTCTCCTGCCTGTGATACTCCTTGGCTGTTAGTTCTGGTGAAGACCTTTTTCGCACACTTTGCGTTTATATTTTGCACGAGGTGAACTCAAACAGAGCTAACTATTGCGTTTTATTTATCATTTGGATGTTTGGATGACTGTCTATTAGTGTTGTTTTTGGCAGCCTGTCTTAATTTTAGTTTTAATCTCGTCTTTGCGTCAAGCTGTCATTTTAGTTTTTATTAGTCTTATTTTATTAGTCACGTCCAAACTCTTTATAGTCTAGTCAAGGTTTAGTCGACTAAAAATCTGAGCATTTTAATCTTATTTTAGTCAGAAATATTCACGACTATTTTCGTCTAGTTTTAGTCAATGAAAGTTGTATTTTAGTCTCTTTTTTTAGTAATGCTATTCGATTTAACCCAGTCAATATAGTATAAGTAGCCTACCTAATAGAAAAAAAATAGAAATTTTCTTTTAGTCAAAACTATTTTACAGTTCAAACAAGGTTATTTTATTATTGTTATTATTGTTACCTTATAAACTCAAGACTCCAGACACGAAAGACACTCTGATTTGAATTTATGACATTTATTTTGCCAACCAAAAACGTTAGAACACACACACAAATGTAATAAAAATACATAAATAAAATAACATCACATCACTAAAAAGTGCAAATAAAATGAAAATGTGTGTGTGTCTTTTGCCATAAAACCCTCATTTGTAAAACTGGTAAGTCCTCACCTTCAGTGGGTTATTGGCCTGAACTTACCTGAAAATCTTTAATTCCTGAACAACTATAGTCTGCACAGCCAAATCAGAACAATTTAGGATCAGCTTTTTTGCATGGATATGGGAAAGACTGCTTATCAAAATGCTGTTTCTGTGAGACTGTGTGTGTGTGTGTGTGTGTGTGTGTGATTTCTCTCTCCCTGGCACTTTAATGGCCCTGCAGCTCTAGATAGATTCAATTCAGTGTCTCTATGGACAAGCGTCCCAATACTTTTTTCTCTCCTCCCTATTGTACAGGAAATAACCTCTCGTCTCGTTTTAGTCAACGAAAATGAAGACATTTTAGTGTAGTTTTTATCTTGTAAACCACATTTAGTCTCGTTCTTTTTCGTTAACAATATTACATGATATATTTGGTTATAGTTATCGTCACATGACCAGCATTTGAGCTGCGTCTCGTCTCGCTTTTGTCACATGATAAATGTTCGTTGACGTCGATATTTAGTCATAATTTTTGTTGATGAAAGCAACACTACTGCCTACCTGAACCTCTTCTCCTCAAGGATCCGAATCCCATCAGGGCATCGTCTGGATCTTCTGGGTACCAAACCAGTTAGTCCACCATGGAATGACCGCCTGCATGTTTAGCCCTCTGTTTATATCTCTGTACTTTCCATGGTCGATGAAAAAAGTGTTTCAAACTGTGAACGACACTAAGTTTGTTGAAGGTTCCTGGGATAGTGTGGTTGATAGAATTCGCAAGTCACCATGTGTGAGACTTTCCCTTGTCCAGTTTAAGGGAGTACATATGTCAAAGACAAAATTATCCAAAATGAATACCACCATACCTGACTTGCATAGATGTAATTCACCTCTTTGTGATTTAAGCCATATGTTTTTTCTTTGCTTAAACTTCATACTTACTAAACTTCTTACTTTGATGTTATATCTCATGTTCTCGGAGTCATTCTAGAGCCGTGTCCATTGATTGTTATTTCTGGAGTTCCTGGCAAACACATAAAGTTCCTCATCAGGTAATAGCTTTCACCTCACTGTTAGCAGAATATTATTGTCTTGGAGAATGCCTCATCCCCCGTCTATCACTTTGGCTAAAAGATCTTGTGTTTTTCTTAAAACTTGAAAAAATGCAATTTAGTCTCAGAGGAAGGGCGTTGGTGCTTGTTCTGTTGGGCTTATGGAGGGGAGATGTGTATTAATATGTTACCCGCTCAGATGATAATGGACATTCATATATTTTGTAAATATCTTTGCAGTGTTCATTGTGCGACTATTGTATTGTAAAATTATGTGTATTGTCTGAAAAGAAATATATAAATAAATGGGAAAAAAGAACTGATGCCAGCTGAAACATCAACAATCACTGTTGTAATGATCCAATCACAGCCTCTCAAGCGTTTGCTTATTTAAATACAAATGGTGATATTTCTGTTTGGCCGGGTGGTGTGTAAGCACACACACACACACACACACACACGATTGGGTCCACAGGTTAAGTCCTTTCCTCAAGTCTGCTGAGTGAGTGATTAACCAAAAGCACTAAATCCACTTTGGTCATCATGGGTTACTCAAACTGAGCCCAAAGTCCAACACACACACACACACACACGCAGTTTAAAGGGTCCTGTGACCAGCCCGGTGTGTCTGAGACATGTCTTCTCTGGTTGTGTTCCTGAGGCACGTTCCTGGCTGGTTCCTGTGTGGAGGAATCTTCCTACCTGTCGCTCTCCTGCTTCTGCTGCTGATCTTTCACCTGAGCTGGAAACTGCGGGAAGGTACAACACTAAAAATCAGCACTCAGACAGTCAGACAGGCAGTGTGTGTATGTGTGTGTGTGTGTGTGTGTGAGCCTACACAACAAAATCAGAACATTTTTTGCATGTGTATGGGAAAGGCTGCTTATCAAAATGCTGTGTGTGTCATTTCTCTCTCACTGTGTGTCATTTCTCATTTCTCACGTTAATGGTCCTGCACCTCAATACTTTTGGCCACTCTAGATAGATTTAATTCACAGTGCCTCTCAACACTAAAAATCAGCACTCAGACATTCAGGCGGTGTGTGTGTCTGGGTGGGGTGAGTGTGTGAGTGTTGGGACATTTCAACAGGTTTCCATGAGGAATGAATTTGATGTATGGGTGCTGAGTTTGGCCAGTGAAGGTTTAGGCGTGAGTTCATGTCATGCCTTGTCCAGTTGGAGGTGTTAGTAAATGCTTTTAGGTTCGTTCAGAGTCGTCTGGAGGAAATTTGTAAACAGTGTAATGATGTAGTTGGAGTTTCACAGGCTCCACCCAATCACCACAGACACAAAAAAGAGAAAGTAAAACCAAAGACTGTTATGAAAGCTGTTTTTTCCTCCAGTGTCTGTTGCATGAACCTCTGGAGTAAATCTTAAGAGCCTCATCAAAATAATTGTTTTACCTTAATTCTTTAACCTCTTTGAGCAAAACGTGTTACGTTATACATCTTGTGCTTTTTTAATGAAAAAAATACAGTAAAGTTCCAAGAGCACTCGTGAATTGTGAAAAAAGGCGAATTTGTGATGTGGTAAAAGAAAATGCCTAAAATGCCTATTATAGTGTAAACCCTAAGCATGTCCCCAAATATGCTCTCAAAACACTTTAATTTCATTTTAAACTCAGTTTAATACGTTACCTTTAATGCTGGACTGCATCTGTCAGAGATGTGTCACAGGTTAGCAGCCAAGCAGCAGCAAGCAGAAATAAATAACTCTTTCGGATTGGCTACTTTCAAACCTCTCACCTCTGAATACAGCGTTTTTTTCTTCTTCCCAAGACGGTGTTCTCTCGACAGTACTAAACAAACGTAAAGTTACATATTTATATGGCAATGTAGCTGAATTTACGTTAATATTTCCATCCATCTTCTACCCGTTATATTATAATTATATAAAGTTATATAAAAATACAATTCTATATTTCTTAATAATTCAGCACTAAAATGAACGAAAAGTTACAGATTGCCACGAGGCCACGAGGATATTTGCGAGGGTATGGGTGAACAATTATTTGTTCGGTTCTAAGAAAAAATCCACGAACGACTCTGAACTGCGACTTCACGGCGGCTTGAATATAAAAAGGTTTCTAAAAATGAATACTGAAAGAAAAGAAAAATCCCGCCTGCTTTTAACAGAGTGGTTCAGAGTCAGAGTGGGCTCATTGTGAAATGCTATTGAAACTCCCCAAGTCAGTTCTCAGTGTTCGCAGTGGAGTTGAATGGAACCAGACGTCTGCCTAAAATATAAAATATAAAGTAGGGACTTTAGACTTTATATTTTATACGGTCTGTGTCCCTGTGCAGTCGTACCATAAGCAATCTCCTCTGGGATCAATAAAGTTTTTCTGATTCCGATTCGCTCAGTTGGCGAAATGTGCCGCACAGTACAGTATACGGCTGAATACACAGATACAGGTGTGGGACAAAAAGCCACAAAGCAGGGAGGAACGTGAGAATGGAAGTGCGCTATAGAGTCCGGGACTTTAAGTGCAGTGCGAGTACAGGCCAGCAGGGGCAGCAGAGAGTGCAACCATGCTTAGGCAACCGGGTCTGGTGTGAGTACAATCATAAATAACACATTTAGAAAATAAAGACTCATTGAGCTTCACGATAGCGGGGGTCGATAGTGAATAAAATGGCTTTATTTGTGTTGGAGACGCCTGGTTCCATTCACTTCCACTGTAAAGAAATCAGACAAAGCAGGGAGGGAAGTCAGGGTGTAAGCCCTCTCAGGGAACACCCCAACAGTTACTGACAGAGTATTAAAACCAAAGTGCTGACTGATTGGAAGACAATTCTGATTCATCCATGGGCGTCGCTGCCATTCAATCTGAAGGGTCCCCTTCACATTTCATAATTATTCGTTTGGACCTCCCACATTTAACATAAAATATTAGTTCACCCAGCGCTGTTGAATCTTGAATCTTTCGCGAAAGAATCCATTCCACTTAATCGATAGGAGAATACACATACCACTGGAAATCTGCCCCAACTCACCGCATGTAAGTGAAGTGAATTGTGTGCACAGACACACTGCTAAAAACTGGAGCAGGTAACGGGAGCCCCATTGTGCACAGAAAAGAAGTTTGGAAACAGCTGCCCTAGGCCACCTTAAATTAATG
Source organism: Brachyalestes nurse (assembly GCA_037974405.1). Taxonomy (NCBI): domain Eukaryota; kingdom Metazoa; phylum Chordata; class Actinopteri; order Characiformes; family Alestidae; genus Brachyalestes; species Brachyalestes nurse. The sequence goes on along the minus strand of JBBPCY010073390.1, from coordinate 4,483 downwards.
TTCAACTAACCAATGAAATATTAGGAGTAAGCTTTGCCTTATTTAGGCAAATAAATTCCTGTGTTGACTTTTTTTGTGACTACATTACACAGGCACAGGGACCAAAGGGAAAGGTCTGATTGATTAAAAAATTGAGTGTCAACTGGCCTGCCAACCTACGAGTTTCACAGGCCAGTCAGACCAATAAATAAATAAATGATCGGTGTCGGCCCAAATAGCAAGTTGGCCCACAGGAAAATGCCCGATATGCCAGACGGTCAGTCCGACCCTGGCTGTCTGTCATATCCACCAAGACAGACTTGATCTGGTTGACTTGAGGGAGATTTGCTAGTCTTTTGTCAATGTAAATGAGCTCTAGAGCAGGAAAGACTTGGTTTGTCTAGTCTTTTACCTAAACCATGATTATCTGTGTGTGTCAACCAGTGTTGGGAGTAACACTTTACAAAAGTAACGAATTGCTGTAATGCAGTAATGTAAGGCATTACAGAAAAAACAAACTGGTAGTATTTTGCTCCGTACAAATGTCAGTAACGCGCGTTACAATGTATTTTTTACCCGGAATAAAGTGATACTCAAAATCACAGAGAGATCAGCAGAGGAGAAACATCCACGCAAAATGTTTCACTTCTTGTAGTCAGACAGAACAGAGAGATGAGTAAACCTGCAACTGATCTAACGTTGGATAGTACTGTTTTTAACCATAAGCCTAGCTCACTCAGATACCACCAGAGGTGGACAGTAACTAAGTACATTTACTTGAGTACTGTACTTAAGTACATTTTTTGAGTATCTGTACTTTACTTGAGTAGTATTTGTTTTGGAAACTTATAACTTTCACTTCACTACATTTGAAAGACAAAACCGTACTTTTCACTTCGCTACATTTCTGTCATGGCTCTCGTTACTCGTTACCTTCAGTTCTGAAAGTGGGTGGTATTTTCTCACTTTTCTAAAACGTGATTGGTTTTTTAGCAGATGACGGCCTATCAGAAATCACCAGTAGTGTTATGTCACGTCTGTACGCTGCAATGCCAGCATTTCTTAAACACGGTCAATCAGTGGCGGGAGAATGGATGGAGACGGAGATGGCGACTCCTCATGCCCACATCCATGGCCATATTTAGCCCTCTGGGGTCCGAGGATCCATAAAAGGATCCTTTTCAGTTTTCCAAAACAATCATCTAAAGCTTTTAGAGCATCTAGAGTTTTTGTCCTAGAAACATATAAGTAACACCATTAGAATGCCTGAACCCTCTACTTTTCAAATATGTATGTTTTAAAATAAAACATATTGATGGTGCTTTGTAAGTAGGATAAAAAGGAAGCATGTGATTTTCTGTCTCATTCAGATGTAAAGCAGTAATCTGAATAAATGAATAGCAGTGGCGTGATTGGCTCATTGTGTAGCAGGGGGCATTGAGAACATGCTCCATTTTACCGCTGTGGGAACAGGGCCAGGCAGACAATAGCAGCCATTGACACCTGGCCAAAAGGACAAATCACTTAAACAAAGCCTACAGTAACGGTGAACCCACAACCAAAGACAGAACACAGTCACCTTAAATACAAAAACACAAACCCCAAAGAACCAATCAACCAACACAAGCACTTAACTCTAACTAAATACAAGTGAACTCTAACTAAAGACAGCTGAACATAATCACCAACACAGAAACATGAAAAACCCCAAACTTAAACCAATAGCGGCCCCTGTTGGCCACTATGGGGACGTAACAAGGGGTAGCAAATTGCCTGAAAGGGTCAGAAGGGCCTCGGACCCCAGAGGGTTAGAGTCGATGTTTAAGTTTACTGAAAAGATTTTTAAAAATCTTATAGTTTTAAGTGTGTGCCATGTTTGCTTAAAACAAACTGCTGCATTTACAGCGGTTCAGTTGTCAACTTCGTTCAAATATATAGTACACAGACATACCTTTTGTGTAGGTGTGTAGTGTACAATTAATAAAAAAGACTGTTTTTTTGTCAGTTCGGGTTGTGTTTCATTCTGTAACATTCTACCTTATTCCTGATGCTACATCTTCTACAAGCAAGTTAGATGCATTAGGTTTTGTAAGTGTGGTGGCAATAAATCAACAATGCAGTGAAATATGTACTTTTAATACTTTTTAATACTAACAATTACTTCAGTACTTTTACTTACGTGAAATTTGACTGTATGGCGTTCACTTGTATTGAAGAAAATATTTGACTAGTGGTATCTGTACTTTCACTTAAGTAATGAAGTTAGGTACTTTGTCCACCTCTGGATGCACCACAAAGCTGTCGCTGGATGCAAATCCGAATGCATTGGACATTCCTGTTATAGCGGCATTCAGGAAAGAGGCATTGCTGTACTTAGATATGCGGTTTGTTTCTTTTCCATTTGCCCATGGAAAAGACTGCAGGCTGGTTTTGTTGAGTTAAATACAATAAAGCACAAACTGTGTAAGAACCTGATTCCTCATCACTCACACTACCAGGTCAATAACCTGTCAGTGTGGCCCAACAAACAAATCATCTTCACAGCAGTCCTGTGGGAAGAAACATGAAACAGCCAGTGAATGAAAGTACAGAGCAGATGTTTCTAATATACTGGCCAGTGAGTGGAAGTACAAGGTTTTTCTAATAAAGTGGATAGTGATCATATAAAAGAAATATCCAATCTTGTGTTGCCTTTAAGTATCACTGATCATTACTGCTTCTGGCTTTACATTTCTATCCTTCTTATTCTATAGGCTGCTTCTGATACTGTCTGGTCCTGTAAATTATATCTCCAAGAGCTCACACAGTTCCTATGAAAACTGTCATCTGTTTTTTCATCTTATCTTCTGTTTTCCCCCTCCGTGCACATCAACCTTCATGTCTTACAATCTTTTTTTTTTGTCATCACAGCACACAGTGACTTCGCAAGCGAAAAAGATGGTACATACATTTTCCCAGGTTCAAACTGTCTGTGAAATTCCCATCTTGCAACAAGGGTTGGCTCAAGGACTTTACATTCAATTTTAAAGCCAGTTTTATCTTGATGTATCGACGCAAATACATCAAGTGTAATTTGCTACGGGTTGCGTTTCTGTAACCTGCGGCAAATGACACTTTCTGATTTCAGATTCTGTTGTGTGAGAATACACTCGTTATCATCGTGAGCAAGACTGGCGCGACGTTCATCGTGTGCTTTCATCTGCTGCGGTTGCAGGATCGGTCATTACACTGCCGTACAATGTTTACTCTTTCTCTTTCATAAAGAGGAATCCTGGACTCTTCAAGGGGGTCACAGGTCAGTGAAAGTAATTTTCCTCCTCGATTCATGGCTTTTCAGAAAAAGGTTTAGAACATTAGTTCACAGTCAGATATATTAACAGGCCTTTATTTAGTCATGACAATGGCTCAGGAACACGGTGTAGCCGAGGAAGCTGTGAAAGGGGGCCATTCCCTTCATTTTTATCGCCTTTCTCTTTTCAAAAAAGGGTCAGAATGTTTGCGACTTCTGTGTATGGCTAAAGTACAGCTGCTGCATGTGCCTCAGACAGCACCTCCTTATCTTTTATAAGGTTCCAAGGAATCCTGTTTAAAGAGTTCTCTGACGCCTGTGCAGCTTTCAAGCCTCCACACCTTCTCCTAAGCTAATAATAAGCAACTGGACATTATTTTTGAGTCAGGCTGTGCTGTATGTAATTATAACAAAATTATAACAATCACATTTGTTTAGAATCCATCTAACATTTTGTGATCTAGGGACAAATGTAAGTGCCTTACTCATGTTTAATTTTGGCTGCGCAGTTTAAATGTGATTATGTAATTACATATACAAGTTATACCATTTGTTACATTTGCATTTGTTTGTGTACGATTGGATCCGAATCTGCAAATCTGCACATTTTTTCACTCATTGTCATGCTGGCTGGCTCACTCGCAGCAGGTCTGTGTGAGGATTTATTTCAAGTTTAGGTGGAAAACACAAACAAAGGAGATGCTGAAACTCAGCGGGGGTTCTGATATGCAGTCAGATGGCAACAGTTTCTGAGCGAGATGCTAACCATGGCATCACTCCAGATTACAGTCAAAGAGAAGTTCCAGAAGCCTTTTGGAGCCGGAAGACCAGAACACAGAGATGAGGACTCGAGTCTGAGACTTGTGACTTTAGACTTGCCCTCAACGACTTGAGACTAGACTCGGACTCGTGAGTCAGAACTCGTAAACAATGTTCATTTCATGGAATTATTTATTTATATCTCGCACTCTTTCCAACGGCCCCTCGTTCGCCATAGTAACCCCGAAAACCGTTCACCTCGCCCCGGTGTCCCATTACTTTTGTCCAAGGTGAACGGTTTTCGGCTAATAGCGGTTTTCGAGGGGGTTGTTGGAAAGGTGTCACCGAGCCCCATCTAACTGTGAAGTTTCACATTTACAGTGCGAGATATATTTTTCATATTTAACATTTAGATTTAAGATCATTTAAGGCAAATCCTCCATGTTGGTGAGGGAA
>JBBPCY010073389.1:0-10355 GCA_037974405.1 Brachyalestes nurse | reverse complement strand
AGTGTTTGTGTATTTGTGTACAGTGTGTGTAGAGTGTTTGTGTATCTGTGTACAGTGTGTGTGTGTGTGTGTGTGTGTGTATGTGTGTGTGTACCTGGAAGATATGGCAGAGCTGGGCTATTCTATTACACATGCAGGCTATAGGCCTATTGATAAAAGAGTGACTGTAGTGGGCTGTGTTGTGGAGAAATGAAATAAAAGATTGAATTGCAGTAAACTGACACAAAAGTCATATCTGGGCTCAAACACTTTAGGAGCTTGGGGTTATTGCTTTTGTTTTACTATACCATTCCAATTTGAGCGCATTATAAATTGATACAGAGAGAAAATTCCTCTAGGAATTCTGAGATGGTCCTGCCTCAGATGAGGTTCCTAATAAAGTGGCTGGTCTGTGCCAAACGAAGCTTTGTGGATGTATGGTTTAGTATTCATGAGCGGAAAAGGGGACGCATGAAAACAATAGACGAGTGCAGGGCTTGGATGAGGGGATGGATATGTGGGGGGTCGTGACCTGAGGTTTCATGTGAAGTTTCACTTAGTTTGGTCAATGTATGCTTAATTACATTTTTGTCTCCTGAAATTGCATTCATTTGAATGGAGTCAAAAAAGAATGGAAGTGAATGAGGGGGAAAAGGAGTGAGCATTAAACAAGGAAAAGATGTATGCTGGACATAACCAACAGCGTTTGTGTGTTGAGGTAGTTGGCCTGAGGTATCACATGAAGTTCGGTGGGTTTTGGACAATGATCTGAAAAGTGAGCCCCATTCATTCTTTATGGCATTTCTGCCATTTTTGTTGGCGTGTAGCGTCGAGATGCATTAAGTGTGACGGAGGAACAATACATAGAGTAGTGATTTACTACATTTACTTTGCATTTCTGTTCTGTATTGTCTTCTCAGCCTGCACAGATGACTTTTTCTTGTTTTGATGTCAAAAAATGTGGCAGAAGCATAAGACTTTCCTCTTTTTACAAAATACAGTATAACAACATGTATTGTAACCATGATCAACATGAGGGTCCCTTAAGTGCAGCACATATACTTTATCAAACGGTTATCAAAAATGACAATTACCTATGAACAAAGTGTAATAAAAGTAATTCTAACAAGTCAACCAGTTATGTGTACCAGCAAAACAGAGGCAAACCATAACTTTTAGAGATAAGCATTTAATTTGATCATTTTAAGATTATTTATGGATGGATTGATGGATAAACAGATAGATAGACAGAAACACAGACAGACAGAAAGACAGACACTTTTTTGATCCCAAAGGAAATGTAGTTGTAGTAGTAGCTTCAAATGACACTCCTAAATACACAATATACAAAATAAAATAAAATAGAACAAGATAAACCTTAGCCTGTATGAAGAGACTGTCCAAGTAAAGCCATAGGATAATCAAGACTTGAACTACAAGGTCCTCTACATATGGAGAATGAGCCCAGGTCATCAAAACTAAAAAACTGTCTGCAATTAATAGTTTAAAACTTCAGAATATCCTAGTTTAACTCAGTGCAGCAGACAGAACTGACAGACCCAGGCATAATTTTAATAGGAGCAGGGGCACTACTTCAGCTGGCTGTGTTTTCCTCCTGAATTTAACATTCAGAGAGAAGAAACGGGAAAGGAACAAAATGTGTACTCATAAAAACCAAGACAGCAAGACTGCAAGCAACTGCTGTTCTTCAGTAATCCAAACACTGACTGTGATATTCAGCAATGCACAGAAACACTCTATACACTGTGCTGAGCATCTCAGCAGTATGTGTGTTTTGTCAGTAAAAAGTATTCCAATAAAAACACAAACATAAATACAGTCAAAAATACCACTTTTTAAAATCTTGTGAACTTGTTTTCCTCTCAACACCCTCAGCCGCTGTATATTTCATTAAATTCCATGAACTATGCACTAGTTTAAATGTAATGCAACATTGATTAGCCAATTCGATGATTGCTACAAACAATACTGGACTTTCTTTAGGAGAGGTTAGAAGAAAATACTGACACACTGTCACAGCCTTGCCGCCCCCGCCTCGCCTCCGGCGGTCCTCGTCATCGGATTACTGAGCCTGGGTTTGTTTTTTACTCAGTTTAACTCATGTTTTGTTCCCTTTAAGTTTCATTGAACCTGTTCCTCGTGACCTTGATTCTTTAGTCCAGATTAGTTACACCCTTCACCTGTTACCTATCCCGTCATTAAAATGTATAGCCAGCCATTCGTCATTCTAACCTGTGTTTGTTTTCACAGACACCATGCCAGGCTCGCATTCCGTTTCTCCTGCTCTGATTTAGCGATTTCCCATGTGAAGGACTGATCTCGTTTTACTCTTGTTTGAAAGAGTTTCCCTAATCTGCCCAGTGAGTTTTTAGTCTCCAATCTGTTAACTCTGTAGCGAAACAGTACTTAAGTTTGTGTATGTGTTCTTCACTCTGTATTTTTGCTGTTATGTTTTTGAATTTCTTTCTTTCTCCCTTTTGTCAATCCGACAATTGAATTCCTGCATTTGCGTCTCATTGTTTCCTGCACCAGTCACATTCATTCTATTACAGTAATTTGTATTTATTTTAATGTTCGTGATTTTAAGAGCTCATGAATTCTTGCTACCCTGATAACTTTTGTAATAGAATTTTTTTTCAGGTGCCCAAAACTACAGTACTGTACCATCATAAATGATAAGCTGTATAATTATAAGGGGCAGCTGGTAGTCTAGTGGTTTGGGCGTTCGCCGTGTGATCTGGAAGTCGTGGGTTCAATTCCCAGGACTGCTAAGCAAGTTACCGTCCCCACACACTGCTCCCCGGGCACCGTGTTCCTGGCTGCCCACTGCTTCACTTGGTGAATGGGTTTAAATGCAGAGGAAGAATTTCACGCTGTTCACACTGTGTGCTGTGACTATAAAAAAAAACCTCAACTGGAAATTCCTAACAAGTTTAGCATATATCAGCATCCCTGTTCACACCATCAACCATCTACTTTAAATGAGATTATAGCAGTATTTGATTACAGTACACTGGACAAAATCAGAATCAGAAAACTTGAGCAAACTGATCCTGGAGCAAATTGCTTATTTCACAAAACACAGACACAAGAACCATATAAAATATAAACATTGCAGAAAATACTCTATACGAAATACACTATGCTACATATACATACGATGTGGTATAAACACTATAGATAAATTACAGTTAAGTGAATTTCTAATGACACAGATATTTGTTAGGAGTCTGTTACTGCACATAATAGAGAATAGCAGTATATAAGCAATACTGACACAAAGATTTTTCACATAGTAAGATTATTGCACATAATAGGATATTGCACATTACGAAAACTCAATACACAATAAGAAAACTGCACAATACTGCCCACGGTTGGCTGTACATCCTAAACATTAAAGTTATTGCTCATATCACTGATAGTTTTCAGCTGATATAAGTGGTAAGCTTTCACTGAGACATCCATGTGTTCCTGCCTTGTGGCTCGAACATACGGCGATCAGAAATGACCTCCCAGTTTCGACTTCCCACTTCTGAGTGAGATCAAATGCAGCACAGATTCTTCGCCAACCCTATTTGCATCCATCTAATGTTATTTAGGTGACTAACTGTCTATCTGAGAGGGGCAGTAAAACATTTGTGGGTAATGTTGGAGCAACACTACTGTGAATGAGTGTTCTGTTTGGTAGATGTAGTTAGTCTTAACCACAGGAGCTGCCAGCTGGACAGGGCATTTTTTGTATTTGTCAGGCTTATAAGGTTAAAGATGAAAGACTGAGGGTATATGTATTACATCGTAGAATGAAAATAAATACGTTTTCTAAAACATGGACGGACTTATAGTAAAATGTTAAACGTAGCTTAAACTCTGTTACATAATGTGTATATGTAATACAGTAGCATTATATATAAAAAGTGCATTACTTATCTTATATTTAGTTTAATAATTCTGAAATGATGCGTGTGTGTGTGTGTGTGAGTCTATGTGTCATTGGCTCCACTACCTGTTTCAGTCTGTGTGTGTGTGTGTGTGTGTGTCTGCCAGACTGTGCATGTGTGTTGTTGCTGATCTTCTGCCAGCAATGTGTGTGCGCGCACATATCGACTGCCTGTCTGCCAGCATGTGTGTGTGTGTGTGTGTGTGTGTTCCATAATGAGAGCTTTCCTGACATTATGCGCGCAGACGCAGGGTACATTTGACAGCTTCGGTTTTGACGAGTCTATCCAGAACCTAAAAATAAAAAATAAATAAATAAATTACGATGTGCAGGGAAAGCGCACAGCTAGCTGCTTCTCGGCCTCCACTGAGAATCTATTTACATTCGAAATGCCCCTCACACACACAGATACACACACACACACACACATTCACACACACACACACACATACACATGGACATGGACACACTCACATATCTGCACATACATTCACATATGATTTTATATATTGTGAGAACCTTATATTTATGTATACACACACACACACCGGTCAGGAACAGCACTGAAACCACTGACAGGTGAAGTGAAAAGCATTGATTATCTCATTACAATGCCACCCGTCAAGGTGGAATATATTAGGCTGTGAGTGAACAGTCAGTTCTTGAAGCTGAAGTGTTGGAAGCAGGAAAAATGGGCAAGAGTAAAGATCTGAGTGACTTTGACAGGGACCAAATTGTGATGTCTCGACAACTGGGCCTGAGCTTCTCAAACAGTCTTTTGGGGTGTTCCTCGTATGCACTGGTCAGTATCTACCAAATGTGCTCCAAGGAAGGAAAACTGGGGCTCTGGACTCACTAATGCTTGTGAGGAATGAAGGCTAGCCCATCTAGTTCAGTCCCAGAGAAGAGTTACTGTAGGATCAGTTGTTGAAAAAGAAAGTTGACAGAGCATATAGTGTGTACTGCAGCCTGTTGTGTATGGGGTCAGAGTACCCATGCTAACTCCTGGGTGTGTTCTGCTGGGTAAACCTGCTGGCATTCTTCAGGATGTTCCTTTGAGTTGTGCTACCCACATAAACACTGTTGCAGACCAAGTACACCCCTTCATAGCAAATGTATGACCCAATGGCAGTGGCCTCATTCTGCATGGTAATGTGTCCTGCAACACTGCAAAGGAGTTGTTCCGGAATGGTTTGAGGAACATGACAAAGAGTTCAAGGTTTTTACATGCCCTACAATTTCCCCAGATCTTAGTCAGATCGAGCGTCTGTGAGATGTGCAGGATAATCAAGAAAACGAAAGTATCTACTGCAAAAGGCTACGGTGCCAGACACCCTCATAGGTCTTGGGGAGTCCATGTGTATGTGTGTGTGTGTGTGTGTAATATGCGCTGTATGTAATATTTACAGTAAAATATGAAAGTATGTAGATGCAATCGCTTTTCTTGTAAAGAAAAAATGGCTTTGCCCTTTCAGTTAAAAAAAATGAAACAGCTTTACAAAGCACTTTACAATGCACCGGTGAAGTAGTTAGGCCCATTTTCCCTCAACACTTTGTACCAAGAAAGCATGAAAACACACACACACACACACACAGACACACACACACACATACAGACACACACACATACAGACACACACACATACAGACACACACACACACACACACACCCACTGGTTGCTATTATAGTTAGAGCTGAAGTGAATGCCTGTTCTCTGTAGCTGCTGCCCTGCTGTTTCTGCTTCCACCATAGTCAGCACAAATGGCCTTTGGAGCTCTGGTACTTTGCTCTACTCTTTTCCTCAGACCTCTTTAACGGTGGATATGGGTGCTCTATTTTCTTCTTGCCAAGGCGTGTGCAACATCAAGCTAAAGTTGGGTCAGTCTGCATTTGGGTATAACAGTTTCACTGACCACCGTCACCACAGTGTGCATAATGTATTATATACAGAACTAAACCTTGCATTTCCGAAGCAGTACCTGTACAGGAGAACAGAACAATTCTAGGTCATTTTAAGGTGTTATTCTTTCTTATCATAAAATTCCATTCACCGTAAAATTTTGACACAGGAGCATTTTGACATGTAGGGAATCTATGTTTCAATTATGTAAAACACTGGGAGTAAGAATGACAGGAACGGTCATCATGCATCCAATAATAAGGGCAGCATGGAGGTTTTATTAAATGGTGATAGAAAGCACAGCAGTAGAGAATTAGGGGAGGTGTAATATTTACAAATGAGTGTTTGAGTACTCGTCCACAGAATCACTCATAATAATTTTTACACTTTATAATTTATCATTTATTGAGCTCTATCACAGCGAGAGAGTTTAGTGGAGGACAGAAGAGTTTTTGGAGATACAGGCCTGTCTGAATATAAAGTGGACCACCATGGAAGTACGGGTCAGATGCCTCACCCACTGCTAGAACTCACCACAACAAGCAGGTTTGAGGCTCAGAGAGGCTCAGAGTTCCTCTAGCGAATGCCGCTCTCACTAGAGGCTGATAATACTCAGATAAGAATCACTAGACTGACATATTTGAGATGGTTCTCAAACTCTTCATGACTTCATATCATCCCGTTATTATACATTTTGCACTGAGCATTTTTCTTGATGGCTGATCTTTTAAAGTGCTCCCATGCATCTTCAACTGCTGCCAATGTCTTCATCGACTAGTTTAAAAAATGAAATAAAATTGTGAAAAAAGTATATGCTTAACTCAACCTAAGCTCACTGACCAGTTTTTTTAAATGGTGAAGACTTTAAACACATAAACACAGTGCAGGTCAGCAGGGAGGTTACTGAGGTCCAAACATGCATATTGAATGCCTTTGTTTATAATTAATATGCCTGACTTAATGTGCTTTCAGTTGTACCTCATGCACTGCTAATAGATACACATGTGCATGGTGTTGCTGGTACAGGACAAGAAGGAAACAAACAAATAATGAAATAAAACATACATCTATTTTCAAAACATGTTCTCAGAACAGGAGAAAACCATCTGGCCTCACAACAGTGTTGTCCTAATTATCGAAAAAAAACCCTGTATATTTAAAACTGTATATTTAGAGGGGCTCTTGTTTGCTTGTTTGTTATTTTCCTTCTTTCTTTATTTGTACACTACAGCTGCAGAACAAATGTACAGTCAGTTTTAATTTAACTAATATATATTGATTATCTCCAAAACATACAGTGTTGGCACCTATCCAAGGTTTATTCAGAAATCAAGGGTATTAATAGGAACTGTGTTCTTCTTTTGCAATGGTAACAGTCTCTCCTCCTCTAGGAATGCTTTACACTAGATTTTGGAACATGGCTCTGAAGATTTGATTGCTTTCAGGCACTAGAGCATAAGTGAGACCAGGTACTGATGTTGGATGATTAGTTCTGAATCACAAACTCCACTTTAACTCCCCAAGGTAATAAACGGAGCTCTAGTTTCTCAAGAATGCAGTTCTGCTTCTCCACAGCCCCATGCTGCGGGACTTTATTCCCCTCCATGTGATGCTTGGCGCTGGGCACAATGATCCTAGGTGCAGGTGCTCCAGAAGGTCATTGATTTTCTATGGAGATTTTGAAAGCTCTGTGTGTGCAAAATGTTCTCGTAGCAGCAAGGGGCAACAAGCATGAGGTCCAATAAGAAGGAAAGCAAATATAAGCACGACTCAATAGCGGAGAAACACGTCACACTTTCAATTACGCTGGCACCAACTGGTCCAGCAGGCATTCTAACAGCAGCGCCTCACGGCTCAGAGGCCACTCTCTCTCATTAGAGCCGGGCTGAAGTGGAGAGGAGAGCACCAAACGCCAAACACTGACCCCAACGCCCTTCTCCCCTGCTAGAACTCTGAAGGGAGGAGTTCAGTCGTGGATCAACATCAGCTCCTCCAGCCTTGCTCTAACAAGGCAGACTCCCATTATTGCTTTATGAGAAGAAGATGCCTATGGGGAGATAACAATAACCAAACACTCACGTCTGGATAATACTGACTACTAGTTTTTGCAGATTATCTGGCAATCTTTTAACATTACAATAGTAGCTTAGTGGGTAAATTGTAGCCTAGTGGCACAATAGTAGCCTAGTGGGTAAAACACTTGCCTGTGAACCCAATGACTGCAAAGTTGCAGGTTCAAACCCCCTCACTTTCTACCATTGTGTCCTTGCGCAAGACACTTAACCCTCAGCTGCTAAAGGGGGACTGTCCCTGTAACTAATGACTGTAAGTCGCTCTGGATAAGAGTGTCTGCCAAATGCTGTAAATGTACAATAGTCTTACAGACCAAAGAACTCCAGCTGTGTACTCCCTCAAACAAATGTATTCATGCCATAATCTCCAGGTAAGACATTTAGCTTTATTAAGTAATTAAATAATCCCCTCTAAGTATCTAAAACACATTCACGGCGCAATGTCACAACAAACCAGAAGTACTGAATAAGAATAAATAGTGATAGGGATGATTGTAGGGTCTGTACTACAGGTGTGTTGGACTCCGAATTGCTAGAGAGAGCACAGGACTGAGGAAGAGAAGCAAATAGGCAAGTGATTGGTGTAGTGAAGTAGGTAATACCGTCATACTCTAAGCAGCAGACTGGGGTTCAATTCCCCACTTGGGCAAGCACTCCACACAACACCATGATTACAATTATAAGGAGCTATGGATAAAAGTGTCTCCCAAAAGTAAACAGCAATAATTAAAGATAAAAATATTGAATTGTTAGATATATAAATATATTCATAAGTAAATGAATGCTATAAATACAGGGTTACACTTACTGATCATGGGTACTGTAACATACTCTCTGCCCTTTCCCTGTTTTTTTTTGTTTTTGTTTTTGTAATGTTGTGTCTTCCGGTTTTCTAGTCTGTTGTTGTTTACATTCTCCATGTGTCTTTGTTTATGTGTGTGTTCCATGTGATTCTGTTGTTTTTTTCTTGGCCCCGCCTTTACCTGTTCTTTCCTGTTCACCTGTTTCTAGTTTCTGTCTCCTCCCTTGCCCAGGTGTTCTCATTTCACTAGTTAGTATATATACCCCTGTGTGTCTGTGTTTGTGGATTCTTTGTCAAATCCCTTTTCACTCTGCTCTTTGTAATACTCACTTTTTAAATGATGTTATGGTCATTTCTAGTTATGCTGGTTTTCTTGTGACTTGGTTAAACCGGTTTATTTTTCCCTTTATTTCTGTTGTGTCCTGTTCTTGTTATCCCTTGGACCATCTTGTGTTTTGTATTTTCTCGAGTCATTGTGTACCCCGGGATCCTTATTTTTGTTTGTGTTTTTGTTATTTGTTCTTTGGTATTACATCCTGCCTCATACATACAGTGTAAAAGTGTAATATAGAAATTAATCAATACATTTTAAACTACCTTCTAAGGACATAGTGTGAAGCCCAACCACTGCATTACATGAAGACTAAATCTCCAAACGTTTCTTCACAATCTCATTTTCAAATGATGGGTTTTTACATGCTTTTTCTATGCCACTGCTGAAAGAGTGTGACATAAGAAGTAGAGTTGCTTATGCATTAATTTATTTCCAAAACTAGCAAAAAAACTATAATTTTTATTAATGCCTTCAACAAGCAGCGCTGAGCATTTGTGTATTTGTCAGAAAAGCATCCCAGGCGGCTCCTTATGAAGCTGCTTGTGAGAACGGCAAGAGTGTGTACAGCTGCATCAGCACAAAGGGGGACTACTTTGATAGTTTGATTTGTTTAACACTTTTTGGTCTCTGCATGGTTCCATGTGTGTTATTTCATAGCTGTGACATCTTTAGTATTGTTCGAAAATGTGAGAAAAATAATTGTTTTGTACGAATGAAGACATACACAACCTTTATAAGAAGGTCTCTCCAAACACTCTTAAAAAAACATTCTTGGCTTAGATGTATAGTTTTAGGAAAAACTTATAATTGTTTAGAACTTTTATATGATCCGAAGATGCTTTGAAATAGTTTTTTCTGGAGTTTAGAGGTAGGCCCAGTAATGAGACATTGCTTTAAAAAACATTGTTTTAAATAAATGTCCTCTCAAAGGTTCTTGGAACTAGAAGTGGTTCCTATATAGTAACACCCCAAATAACCTATTCTGGAACTTTGAAAGTACACTTTACATCATGGACTGTATACAAAACTGGTCTCCTGACTTCTGGAGAGGCAAGTTAGTTTAACAGCTTTTAAGTCAACATTGGTTGGAAAGAGCCTGATGCTACTGAACTGTGTACCATTTATATGGCTGCTATATACACAGTATTAGTACACGCCTCTTAATTATTGAATTCAGGTGGGCCCTTATTTCCAGTGAAGGACAATCTTAATGCTTCAGTAGACCAAAACATTTTGGACAATGCCATGCTTCCAACTTTGTGGACCCAGTTTGGGGAAGAACCTTTTCTATTCCAGCAGGACTGTG
>JBBPCY010073388.1:0-10356 GCA_037974405.1 Brachyalestes nurse | reverse complement strand
GAGAGAGAGAGAGAGAGAGAGAGAGAGAGAGAGAGAGAGAGAGAGAGAGAGAGAGAGAGAGAGAGAGAGAGAAAATGTGATTTAAATAAATAAATAAATACATACATACTGACTGGAGTGCACCAAGAAATCAAAGGCCACACCAGTGTTCTTCTAACAAACATATCAACATTTGTTTACCCACAAGTCAAAAAAACCTCTTTGGATCAAAATAATTCAATTCATATGCCATCAGACAACAGAACTGGGTTTGAAAAGGTCTCTGGGTTCTGAGTATTATGTTTAAATGTTTCTTTTTGTGATGAGATCACGGTTATGGTTTCCATTAAGATGACACTCCCATGAAGATCATGTTTGTGTATCACTACTCCATTGCCAGCCAAATCACACTTTGTAAGAGTCATCTTTAGTTTTAGATCCTCAGTCAGCCAGTTAAGTCCCTTTTCGACTGTATTGTACTTCCTTTCTGGTGTCTGGTACATTGTTGGTTTTCCACTGCAGTCAGTATGCCACACCACAAATACACTAGTGATGGAGAATACTGACGGAGGACAATTCTCTCTGACTAATCTGGAGTCAGCAGTGTTTTCATGTCATGTTATGGGACATACTCAGCACATTGAAGGCCTCCTTTACTTCAACAAAACATGCAATTTGACCTGGGGTGCCCAAATTACATTTTGCGTGTGTGTGTGTACCTTCTTGACACTTTCAGGCCCGGCCTCATCAAAGCGGAAGCGGATGATGCGGAAGTCCTTGCAATACAGGATTAACTCAGTGGGGTTGAACTTCAGTTTTTTGTTGTAGCCCAGAATCTTCTGTTTGCCTTTTGCATCGTTCACTGCAGAAACAAACACACAAATATCAACTATGTCCTTTGAAACAAAAAAAGAAGGAACACGTCAAATAATACATGCAAGTCTATACTATTGGCTTTAATGTGACAATTGTAAGCCGCATTATTTATATGCTGTAGCACAACAGGACGAGGGGAAAAGGGAAGTCATGTCCAGAAGTACATGAAAGGTGAAGCGGTGAGGGCTCATGTTACTTAGAGTTTCCATTCCTTTTTCTTACAGAAATCTACAGCAGATTTCACCACAACTTCTGCTATTGTAATGAAACTCCACTCATACTGCTCCTCTTGACCATAATGGTCAACCAATGCTGGACGCCACAGATTCCTAAAAGTCAACACCTGGTCTAGCTTTTCACCAAATGGTTCCTTGCTGCAAGCCCCGACATCCTCTTTTCCCCTTTCCATGTGCGATCTGACCATAGGTGGTCTGACCATAAAAATGGACAAATCTATGTTGCATAGCTAAGAACAGTAGCGCAGTCAGGCACTGGTTTTGTCCACACTTGGGTTCATATTCATATTAAGAATGTGTCATATGCTGTCAGAAGTCTATTAGAGTCCATTTGACACTACTGAACACCTTGAGTGTATGATAACAGGTGGTTATAACCTTCCATTCGCTACATTAGCTCTGCATTGATTTTTGTGGTAAAGTGGAGAGCTAAATATCTGTTCAAACTGGGTTGTGGTTGGATCTTGGACAGCGATAACATTACATCCATACGTCAATTAAAAGTACATCGATATCCAGACAAAATGGTTTAATGAACAGAGAATCAAGGTTTTAACCTGGGCATCCCAGTATTCTGATGTAAAACCCATTGAAAGCCTATGGGCTGAAGCTTAAAAGGAGAGGATCTATGACCCTGTAAATTCTGGAGGGATCATACAATTTTCTGGATGCTGTCTGCCCCACGCCGGCGGCCTTCCATTAGCTACAATAGCATTGTAGCCCCAGTGCTAAACGAAAGAATTCTGTGGTAAAGTGGGGAGCTAAATGTCTGTGCAGACCCAAAGATTGTTCTCATGTCTGCAGTGTTCCATGTGGGCAGATCGCCACCACCAACGCAAATGAAAGAGAAGAATCCTCCTGGCCGCCATCAATCTCTGGCCTAAAATGACATTTTCTCAGCATAACCCCGAAATGGAGGACATTAAATCTGGAATTATAACTAGCCAACACTGAGTCAGTGCTGTTTCGGTGAAAGACCACACTCGGCAAAAATAATTAGCACTTCAGCTTGATAAAGTAGAAGTCAGTCTTATGAAATCTGGAGTGTACATGCTTTTAGAGAACAGGGTCCAGCAGGTTCTCCGTGACCCACCCTCTGCACACGCCAGCCTGACACAGAAAAGAGCTCGCAGTGTTTTCGTCAACCCTCAGCCACCCATAAAGGACCTTTGTTGCTGGGACACAGAGCAGAGAAACCCCCTACTCATACACACACAGGGGTTTTTATACAATTTCAATGACATGGGGTCAAACATATGTCCCATATGTCATATATGTGGGTACAAATATGCAATAATAATATGCGTGATGGCGTTTTACATAAACACACACACATAGAATGATCAGCCACAACGTTAAACCCAACAGGTGTTTCAAACAGTGGCCTCTTTCAGCATGCCCATGCGCCCTGCTGCACTCCAAAAATCGCTCAGGAACACACTGAGGGACACGACAGGGTATATATATGACCATTTGACACAACATTTTGACATCTGGCACGTTCAAGTTCTGTATTATTATGTAAAATTACTTGCTGAATGCCGCAAATGTATTTTAAAAAAAATGATTCTGCTTTTTGAGTTCATTTCTTATGGGTTTTATGCCATAAAAATGTAAATGTTTATGGAAAATAGACAACACAACTGCACACACACACACACACAGCTTCACGCTCCATCAGTTCTATACAAGGCTTCAGACCTTAGGGGTCTAAGTCAGCAAAGAGTGGAGGCAATGATCTAACACAAATAAGCTTAATCCCAGCCAGGCTCTGCAGTGTTAGGCCACGGTCTGGCCCAATGATCTCATCTGCAGCTCGACTAAAAACAGCCCAGCCACCCAAACAGGTTCTGCCGCTCCGCACTCCAGTCAATACTGCAGGCTTTAGAAAGAGGAGGCTAGGTTACATTAGTTCATCCTCAATACAGGCCCGTCTGTAAACCGAGAACAAATGCTTTTGGAAATGGGGGGAGAGAGAGAGAAAGAGAGAAAGAGACTGAATGGGATCTATAGGGTAAGAAGCTGACAAATCTTTAACATAATCTGTCTTTCATATGACTCCAAAAAGGCATATTTCAGGTTCTGCGTAAACACGATGAACAAGCAACTTTCCTGGAGCACGACAGACGAAAGTTTACAATGGAAAGTCAAACAGACTTTGACGCCACACAAGAACCATGTTTGGTCCCCCGTAGCACCTTTTAAAAATAAAGACGCTGCATTAAATAAAGAATATACACTACAGGCCAGACGTTTGTAGGGGTGGTTATTTTACTGAAACTCGTACATAAGATTTCACATCCATTAAATTGTACACTGTATATTGTTCAATTAAATTTCAAAACCAGTCAGTTACATTTTTTAAGTATTTGTAATATTTTCTTGTAATAAAAGTGTTAGCCTGTTTCATCTGCTCTCAAGAGCTAGACAACAAGGTTAGTGGAAAAAAAAAACAGGTATCTCCAAAACGGTACTTTACAGGAAAAGGCAAAATGTAACTTAATGTGAAGCATTTTTTATTCAAAATATTTTCAGAGCATTTCAACTGGCTCGCTCATCATGAATGCTTCATTCAATGTAAAGGGCGGCTGCTATTTCTGAATGGTGCAGAAAAATAAAGAAAAAAGGAAATGGACAGTTACTCAGTTACTACAGGAAGAGCACACTGGGACAGTCCCTACACATTAATTATAAGCCACATTAATTATATGCAAATAATCACAGATCTTGGTTTCAGCGTCATTAGACAACTGACACCAGCAAACACAATGCAGTGATGCATCAGTGAAGAAGGGCTTTTCTTCATCCACACACAAACAAAGGTACCTTGAGTTCACTAGAACCTACTTTTCTCTGGGACTGGGTATTCTGGTCAGGTGAGACAGAAATACAGCTTTTGGCAACAAAAGGCATAAAAAAGGATTAAGACCAAGTCTGTGATGTTTTGTGGCTGTTTTTTCTGCTAAAGATCCTAAGAACCTGCATAGAACGCACCATGAAGTACCAGGTGTTAAATGAAAATCTAAAACTGGGTTGCGGTTGATTCAAAACATCCTTCCATATGGTTTAATGAACAGAGAATCTTGTGTTCTTGTGTCTTTAACATGGTTCTGAAAATGGCTCAGGCCTGTAGATGTCCTACCAGTCATGACCTGCTCCACACACGCCAGCGGGACGTCATGCTCTCCCAGTAGCCGGTGGGTACACTGGAACCTCTAAAGGGGAAAACAGAATTCTTTAAATTCTTATTTTCAAGCATTTAATTATGGCAAAAAATGTGATGATGCAATCTACTATATAGCCTACTTTAAATAAATGACTGTACACAAATTTAACTAAACCAGCCACATCCCAGAATAATGTCATGTCTTCTTCAATGGAAAGAATTTTCAAATGAACATGCAAATGAACAAAAAAAAATTGTATTTTACTAGAGATCTTCTAACAAACCAAGTGTAAAACAACCAGTAACTTCCAAATGACAGCATGATTAGTCAGTCAGTAAGGCCTTGTGTCTTCACTGTTCAAATTCAGCGGCAGATTAACCAATCAGTTAATTATTTTCTGCTTTCTGAAGATATCTCTTACAAAAACTGAACTCTCTTAATGATTCACAGCCCCCTTTACATGCTTTCAAAAGAATAAAGTCAAGGAAACAGTAATATCTCTCAAAAATGACCTTAAAACTCTTGTTGATCCTGACTGAGAGAGGCTTGGGTCTAAAGTCTCATTTATATTGTGGTTATGTTAAATCTCTTCTAATGATCAGCAGCAAAAAGGTCCTCCATAAACATGCTCTTAAACAAGTTATGCAACAGCCCCACCCCACGTACTTCAAAACACACAATAAACCAGCCCTGCCTCTCTCAGCAGAGTCAGTGACACTGCAAACATTTTTATTATTGCCTGTTTAAAATGCCATGGTCACACTCACTCAGCTTATGAATGGCTTGAATCAGGGTTCTAGCATTTAAAACACAACAAACTGGAGAGTTAGAGTCTGGATGGATGTTTTGAAAATGTGACTAATAATATTTTGAAGCAAAACAGCCAGTACAATTTTATATTTTAGTTTTTTACTTTAGACCCTTTCTGCCTTGTCACATTTTTTAACCTTTAGATTAGAAACCCACATTTGTAAATGATATAGAGATCACAGCATTAGTGACAGAGTTGTTTGCAGTTGTGGTTTCTTACCTCTTTACTAAGTTATACTGATGCTAAATGCTAGGTTTGGATGAATGTCACATTTTGTGCAATGTTATCGTCTCACAGTCTCAGAAACCATGTAAGCA
Source organism: Brachyalestes nurse (assembly GCA_037974405.1). Lineage (NCBI taxonomy): Eukaryota > Metazoa > Chordata > Actinopteri > Characiformes > Alestidae > Brachyalestes > Brachyalestes nurse. The sequence continues at coordinate 4,970 of JBBPCY010073388.1, read as the reverse complement.
AATTATCTGAGATTACCGAACAACTCGGGACAGTTTGTGAGAACGGAATGATTCAGGCATCCAGTTTTCACAAGGACAAAGCGTTCTCTTATTTTTTGACCTTGCAGCTCCAGTGAAGAATGACAGAAGAAAACTAATTGTGAAGTGAGGAAATCATGTGAATATGATCTTTACTGAACTACTGTTTTGCATATACACCCTCGAGCAGCCTGCTGGGTTGTAGATATAGTGGAACAGCTGCTTATGAACCGCTGAACTGACGGAGCTCACCTGTTGTGGCAGGGAATCGTGAGTGACGAAGGAAACTTTGAAGTTGGTGCAGATGAGCTTCCCCCACAGGTCGTCCTGGCTGCTGTCAGCCCCAATGCACTTCCGCACAAAGTTCGCCTCGTTCACCACGATCTCCCCTGAGGAGCGAAAACACGGAAATCGAGAGTGAGAGGAACATCCAGGAGCTTAATGACTCGAAAAAAGCAAGTCATCGGTAAACAGGTTCAGAAGGCCAACATGAGGAAGTCCTTCGTAAGTCTGCAGGGGACAGATGTGGCATTAGAGCAGCAATTCCCACTTCTAGTGTCTGAGTAAACCTGTATTAGATGTTTTTAAAAGGCTTTTCTCCTCCCAACCAAGCTTAAGAAGGATTTCGGTACGAAGTTGATGTACTGAGGTGAGTGTTCCAAAGCTTGGAAAAAGTGTTTTCAGTACAATTTTAAAAAATATATAGCGCGTACATGTATAAAATATAAAACATGTACTTTCTATCTCAGGAGGGTAAAAATGCAATGTTTATGGTGGGTCAAGGGTTAAAAACACTAAACAATACACAAATAAAGACGGTAGGCAGGTTACCTATACAGCTTTATATTCATTATAAACAATGTATACATTAAAATTAAAAAATGTTTAGCTAGAAAACACATCAAAAGGTATATAATGTAAATAAGAAGTTACATTATATTTACAATATGAATTTTAAACCTCTCCAAAAAATACTGGATCTTTTTTCAATATTTAATAGGACATTGTAGTTCTATGCACACTTGAGCCACATGATTTTCTGGAAGTTCTATGCTCTTTCAAAGCAACAAGCAATCCAATCCAATTTGTTTAAACAATCCTATTTATTTAATCAGACTAACACTGCGGCGTATCCTGACTACAAACCAATTTGCACGTTACACCTGACCTGAATGGGCAAGGATGTGACCACTAGCATTAGCATTAGCATCTGTATTCAGTAACTCAAAAAATAAACATTGTTAATGTTCCCTTCAGAAGCTACCGTGCTTCTCATACATTGATTCACTTGCAACACCCCCCTCCCCCCCAGTTTAATGGCTAGCAGCTTGTCAATATTGATGGATGATGCAGATCTCACGCCACGCATGCCTCCACCACCTCACCCCCAGCCAACTACCACCACATCTAACACTGTAACAAACAAAGTCATGGTTAACATTTTTGTTACTTTATTTTATGTTTCAAGAGTAATGCATTAGTAAAGACAGTGGTTTTGAAAATCAGACATCAGTTGCTACTGAGTACTGCAATACTACCCTTGGGATCAGTATCAAAGTCAGATTTCAGGTATCATGACGGTCCCAGTCCATGTAAATATCCTGCATTCCTCGCCTCTCGTATAACACAGTGCTTTTATGTGCTCCATTGATCCAGTCTGTTGACTGACCTCTCATTCCCAGTACAAACCCAGGACAGTGGAAAGAGGACACTGGGAGCATTCAGAAACAGGTCAGACACGGAGAGCGAAGAGCGCGTCCCTCATGACCTGCACTTTGTTCAAGTTTCCTAGATGGAGTGTGCATGATCTGCTTACTCCTGCTGACAGGTGATATGTGCATTCCTGGGCTGGAGCCTGAGGGCAGAGTTAATGATCCTGCTGAGTCTGTACTGCAATCCAGCGCAATGGAAATACCCTCACACACACACACAGAGACAGACAACACTGAAATTTCCACACAAATACCCCTCCCACGCCTTCAGCACGGCTTAATTTATCCATCCTGTGACATCTGACAATCTCAGCCTTAGAGATGGACACGGAATTGGAGTAAAAATGCCCCCTGAGCTCCTTTTTAGGCTATCTACAGAAATAGGGCGCAAAACACAGTTCTAATGCCTCTGTATACACAATATTTGCCAGTGGCTGACATACTAGGCCATGCAAGACTGTTTAATATTGTTCTGTGAATGCTGTGGGTGAAACGTACAGCACTTTTTGATCACAAGATCAAGAATATTTTTGCAAAATAAGTGGAAAACAGCCCTATTGATTAACATGCAAGAGTAGAAAAAATGATCAAAATATTAAAAAACCCTGAAAGCTAAAAGTGAGCCTTCATTAAAAATGACAAGAATACAAAAAACCCCCAAAACAACCACAGGATAGCCTCGTCTATTAGCGTCCACCCCTGTCAGTCAGTCTACGGAGATAAGCAAAGACCACAGATTTGATAAGCAAAGTTAGAATATTGCAAAATTTGCAAGTGGGTTCTGCCTCACGGTAACTCATTACTTATTCACAGAGGGTTGCAGTATACAAATGCAGCTTCTAACCAATCACAGAGCTCTACTGTGTGCTGTGAGCACTCTGGCCAACTACAGATCCAGAGGAGTGTTTGTGTGATTCCTTCGATTAATAAAAAATAAATAACACAAAAGGAAAGTAATTGGTCACATGATAGAGCACCTGGATATTGCAATTATGAGAAGCAGTTAAATTATGACCACTGTTCCATTCAGGCCTTGATATCTTTTAATGATGCATAATACAAAAGCTACCTTTCTCACGTTTATGTAATGGTAGACAGCCGTAATGATAACAGTAAAGATTAGGGCTGCACAATATGAGGAAAAAAAACAAATCAGTATTGCAATTTTACTAATGCATATAATAACTGAAATCACTTTTCTGAAAAAGGCCTAAAGTCTGTTAATGTCATTTCCAATGGTACCACATGTCTGCGCTGTAACCTGACTGTTCTCCATGAACTCATATTGTGATGACGATAAAGTTCTGATTAATCGCCCCGGCCCTACTGGCCAGGAATTCAGCCTGCCACTCATTTCGCATTCTCAAGCTGCAAAACGTTCTTGCTTGTCGGTAAATCAAGACCGGGGGCTCTTTCATGTTCACTTCCATGCAAGCGGGGAGCACCCCGCCGTCCGCACATTAAACAGGACATCCCTAAACGCGACAGCAGGTTCTCATTACCATCCCTCTCGCTCTTTCGGTCTGCCTTTCTCTGCTGCCCACAGCTCTGAACCGGGGAGGCATTTTAACACAATGGGAGCCAATGAGTCACCAAACTAAATCCAATCCAGGACTGTGGATCACGGAATATTGTGGGAGAGTTCACGCCGAACGCAGTCGAAGGCACTCAGTCCTGACATGCCAGAGAAACCCCCGCCTCCCCCACAAACTTTCTCCGGGGGGGAAAAAAAAACGCAAGGGGGGGCTCCATTTGTACTTTGTTGGGTTTCTTGGGCGGGGGGATAAATAACAACCCAATAAAAAAGAGAAACAACCTGTTGTGCAGATTCCACCAGTCACTTAAACGTTAAGGGCCTGTGGCACATCTTGAGTGAAGTATTGCTCATCATTTTGGCAAAACACTTAAGTGGGAAGTGTTTGTGTGTGCGTGTGTGTGTGTGTGTGTGTGTGTGTGTGTGTGTGTGTGTGTGTGTGTGGGGGGTGTATCTCTTAACCTCTATCCCTCAGAAGACCAGTTTAAGTTTAAAGCTCTTAACTATACATTCAGCTTTGGTACATTTATTCCAGACATGTTTAAGGTATACTAGTATTAAGATAATTTATGCTGGTGGTAGTAATTTTCCAAACCCAGATTAAACCTAAGCCTAGGCTGCACAAAAAGCCATCTGACTGCCAACATCAATGCCGTCCCCGGGCATGTTTTCCCCTGACAGTAGAGCTACATGAGGCAGTAACCACAGTGCTGCTGTACCACACCAACAGCCAGCATCAGCCTCACCACATCACGCGCTGAGAAAGTGACAGAAAGGGATGTGCCACGCTCAACCTTTGGGTTTACCGTAAACTGCATGCTGACATAAACCCAGACTAAACACTCCTGTGGCATAGATCACCTGCTTTGTTGCCATGCCACAGAGATTTTAGTACAAAAATGTCTACCTTACACGCATTTGTGCTGTTAATTTGATGTTCAGTGACTGAGGGCACATGAAAGACTAACCAGTTTAAACAATTTGGCCTCATGCAAAGATCTACACCTGTTGCTTGGCAATTTACTGCAAATGTAAATTTAAAGAAAAATTTACATTACTGCATGCATGCCACTCCAAAATTCTTCAAACACAATTTTTGCGTGTGTGCCCTGTAAGGCTCTCTATAAACTACAGCTGATTTCAGTGTAAAGCACAGGTCAAGCTGGTCTGTTTTGATGGATTGATTGGGAGAATTCTACACAAAAACATCACGATCAATCAGATTCCTGAGCCAATAAGCAGACTCGTTCCAAGACTTCTGATTGGCTGTCTACATTACATTCCTTATGCAAGTCAACAACATCTGGTAATTAAAAATATCTCCTTCCACCACCTCCCACCCACTTCAGATGTATTATTAATTTAATCGTTTTTGAATAACAGCCTTTTGTGATGAGGCAAAGCCAAGTCTGGCAGTTCTGAGGACACACACTCTCGCTTCTCGTTCCTTTCCAAGAAATCGAAATCCAAATGTGGAAGGAGGAAGATGAGCTTGTATTTCTATATTGGGGAATCCAAGGGGGGAAAACCATAAACAGAAATAGTAGAGTGTCGTTACTGAGAAGAGGAGAGAGAGTGTGTGGGTGTGTTTGTGTGTGTGTGTGTGTGTGTGTGTGTGTGTGTGTGTGTGTGTGTGTGTGTGTGTGTGGCGAAGGCCCACCATCAAGCCCAACCCAGCTCCCCTCCTCTATCTCCTCCAGCTGGAA
>JBBPCY010073387.1:0-10356 GCA_037974405.1 Brachyalestes nurse | reverse complement strand
CATCAGCAAAAGATGGCACATGTTCACCACTAGGTGGCGCTCTAACAACGCTAATTACATTTTTGCTCATATCTCGTCACGTAACTCAAAATTCTTCATGGTCCCGCCCACATGGCCACGCCCACTTCCTGCCATTATTCACTGCCATTGTAACATGCCCATTTCTCATTTTGCCTATATCTTCTAAACCATATGGGATACATTTGAAACTCTTTCAGTGGTCGAGAGCGCCCGCTTGCGGTTCTAGTTTTTATTTGAAGTTTAACATCAGAAAAAAAATTTCACAAAGACTTGTGTACACAAGAAAACACTTAAAATGTAATCACATGCCATTTCATCGCCCAATTTCTACATGCTTTTAGAGAGCAGCATTAAGTAATGTTTTATTTGAGCCTGAACCATGTCTCTGGTTAATTGTGAGTTACAATATATAAACAGCTAACAAGAATGACATCTAATCAGCCAATAACTTCAGACTTGCATTTTACTAAATGCTATTAAATTATTACATTAAATTATTCATCCTAATTATTTACATGGCAATTAATTATCAGCAAATAATTTGTCAGATTTCTTTGAAAATATCTTCAGCAATGTGACATCAGAGGTGTAAATCTGAATTTGAATAATTTTTAAAATATCATGAGCACATAAATACTAGTAACTAGTAACACTTGGAATACGAATAGTTGGAATATAGACATTTAAGACTAGCCAACATATTATTAATAATTGATTATAACAGTCTACATAAATAAAAGACATACATTTAGATATGGACAGAGGATCAGGTATCTCTGATTTTATTCCTCAAGACCCAGTTAAGATCAGCAGATCTAAGTCCACTTTGGCTCTGTAACAGTTTCATATGGAAATATTAAACAGCGACCATCTCTTAGCCATCTCACTTACTTTCTATTAGGTAAGACTAATATCAATGACTAATTTCTAGTAAATAGTTGTTTTTGTCATCCATACATGAAAATATAAGCAAGAGTGTGTGTTTACTGGTTAATACACTGCTGTTTATTTAAACGAAAATAATCCAAGCCTCATGCTTTAGAATTTTTTTGTTACTTAACTTTGCTGTATCAGAATCGTACCAAACCATGATGTCAGAACTATAGCGTGAACTGAACCGCGACCTTTCTGTACCATTACACCCCTACTGGCCACTCCTGATCAAAGTCCTTAGATCGTCAAAAAAACTTTCAAGAAAGTGTTCGACTTCAGGGTTAAACCGTGAGGTGTATACTGTCCATGCAATCCATGCTGTAAGTACCACCCAGATACAGAAAAAGCAAAAGCTGTTTTTGTGATGACTGCTCATTGAAAGCTCACAGCATTCTCTGAAAGGTCAGGCAGCAGACTGTTCATTGTGCCTGCTCTCTTTTCTCTTGTCCTCTTACAATCGTTGAATTATCCGGTGGTGAGTCAGACACGGCACCACACCCGGCCCAGGTAAAGCCCAGCAGTTAAAAACACTTCAGCTGCTTTAAGTTCACTTCAAGCTACAGCACCTTCCTGAAATCAAACTTTACCTTTTTTCCTGGTCAGTTCATGCCCTATAGCATATTGAGTATTTTATCGTCACATATAACAGAAAACATTCTGATTTTTATTTGCCTCACATCAGACATCCTCTTACTTTTGATTTCAGAACTATGCACAATATAAAATATAAACACAGATAAATAAAACTCTCCAGAAAATCATCTGTACTATAAACACTATACTATATACATAAAATACTGTAGTCAGTAAAAGAGGTGGATATAAATACTATAGATAAATAAATAAAGCTGCTGTTTAAGTTACTGGTTAATAATTAACACAAATAGTGGTTTGGAGTTGTACTCTACACCAAGCCTATTACTGCATGTAATGATAACATAATTCGATATCGCACATGATAAGATCATTGCATATAATAATATAGTAACATATTGCAGTTAATGATTTTGTGATAGGGAAGGAGTTAAAGTGTATGAAGGGTGGGTATGTGACAGGGTCAAAAAGTCTGATGGTAATGGGGAGGAAAGATTTTCTGTGGTGTTCAGCGGAGCACTTTTTAATCTTTCTTGTAGGTTCTCAGAAATGTCTTTGACCAGTCCAGCTTATTGTCCAAGTTATTCGTAGCCCTGAACAATCTCCACATCCACCCGCCCCAATTGACAGGGGAGTGACAGGAAACCATGATCTTTTCATTAGTTTTGATGTTTGATTCAGCTCACGCTAGTGAACAAAACTGTCCACTGCCATCTTATATTCTGAGTTGTCCCCATGTCTGATACATGCAACTACTGCTGAGTAGGGATGGGAACCAAAATTAGGTTCCAAATAAGAACCAATTCGAAAATACCCGGTTCCGGGTACCTACTCTTTTTTTTATTTTGGTTCTGTAAATCGATTCTTAAACACCGCATCTGCTAGAACGTGTGTGGTTATCTGCCAGGACCTGTTTTAGTTGAGATTTGCTGGGTTTGTTAAAATAAAAAAAAGGTAAGCCCAAATACCCATTTATTTTACATTATGTTACTTTCTTCAGTTATTTATTTAATGTAAAATTGCAAATTGTTTTTTTTTTAAATGGCGCATGCCTAATATCACTACTAAACATTACCGACAGAGAAGAAGAGAGCTCTCACTCGATGGGAGTTGACTCTTCTGATTCATGAAGTCATTACGTGGCTCTTCTGATTCACTACATTTGCACATGACACATCACTACTAGCAGTGTTCAACGTGGATCGCAAACGGTCAAAAGTGTGGCTTCAGTATACTAAAAAGGAAACGATAAGGCAGTGTGCAACATATGCACAAAATTGATAAGTTGCTCAAAGGGCTGTACATTCAATCTCACCAAACAGTGTTTGATGTCTTGCAGTCTCTGAGCATGAGTAAGCCCTCTTCAGCAAGCGATATCACTACCAATCCGCAATCACAGAGTACTGGCTGCGACACACCAAAGAAAAAATTGAGTGTCAAAGAGCAATAACCGCATTTGTGGTGAAAGGTCCACATCCATTTTCAGTTGTCAAATCTCCGTCATTTAGGTATGTTTATGATAAAAACAAGCTTGTCAATTTTTTCATATAATAATACTAATAAAAAATAAAAATTTATGTAATTGATGTTTAATCTATAATTGTAGGGAATTGACCAAACCCCTAAATCCTAAGTACAGACCTCCCTCCAGAGACAACTTGTCCAATGTATTGATTCCTGCCTGGTACAAAATGGAAAAGGCAAATATTATATCAGAGCTAAATAATGTTAGCAAAGTTGTACTGACCAGTGACAAGCATGTCCCAAGATCACTATCTCACAGTGACAGAACATTATGTCGTTAAGGAAAAGCTGAAACAAAATGTGCTCAAAACAAAGGCAGTATATACAGCACAAACAGGAGCTGCAGTTGCTGAATAAATTAGTGAGACTTTGCAAGAGTTTACAATAATCAATAAGATAGTTGCTGTCACAGTTGACAATGCCACAAACATGGACATGGCAATTAAAAGGCTGCAATACACAAAGTTAGGATGTTTTGCACACACATTAATTCTTGGGGCACAAAGTGTGTACTCCATGGCAGCAGTGACAAAATAGACTGCCAAGATCAGGGTGTCACAATCCCAGTCAGCGGCCACTAGAGGCCTTTTATGGGAATTTATCTGCCAGGACCTGTTTTAGTTGAGATTTGCTGGGTTTGTTAAAATAAAAAAAAGTTAAGCCCAAATACCCATTTATTTTACATTATGTTACTTTCTTCAGTTATTTATTTAATGTAAAATTGCAAATTGTTTTTTTTTTAAATGGCGCATGCCTAATATCACTACTAAACATTACCGACAGAGAAGAAGAGAGCTCTCACTCGATGGGAGTTGACTCTTCTGATTCATGAAGTCATTACGTGGCTCTTCTGATTCACTACATTTGCACATGACACATCACTACTAGCAGTGTTCAACGTGGATCGCAAACGGTCAAAAGTGTGGCTTCAGTATACTAAAAAGGAAACGATAAGGCAGTGTGCAACATATGCACAAAATTGATAAGTTGCTCAAAGGGCTGTACATTCAATCTCACCAAACAGTGTTTGATGTCTTTGAAGGACTTTTATGTTGACTGGGGGTGTGGTCTCGTCCCTGGTCAGAGAGACACTAAGTGCTCTCGGCTGGCCAGGGATGAGGTAATCATTAGTAGCATGTGTTTGTATTTTACTTCACAGCATAAATAGGTTGTCATTGTGTCTTGTGTTTGTTGGTTCTCCTGAGTTGTGTTCTGTTTGGATTTCATTCTTTATTTGAATTTTGGCCCCCGTGCCTCTTTGTTTTCTTTATAAAGAAAGAAAGAAAAACATGGAAGTCTGCTCCTGTGCCTCCTTTCTATACGGGCACAGCCCAGACGTGACACAGGGATGTTGTTGTCTGGATGAAGAGGTCATCCATAGCGAAGACTGTGCTCCGAGAGAAACACATTAAGTAAGCATCACCAAGTTCTCAATCACCAAAACACAGTGCATTTTACCTTCATACTGTGTGAGGTGAGTGCCTGATAGATGCTGTGAGCATTATGCTAGAGCTGATGTGAACACACCGCAGGAAAGTGTGAAGAGCATGAAAATCTTTCTCTGCATTTAATGCATTCACCCAAGTGACTCAGTGGGCAGTCCTGGGATTCAAACTCATGACCACCTGATCGCAGGGGCAACTCCCTAACCACTAGGCCATCAGCTGCCCATGTGTTCCTTAAGCACAATGTGACAGGTGGCAACATCGCCATTAACAAAAACAGCAAGCTCTCCGCATCTGCACTTTTCACTATGGCCCCATGTTCTGTCTGTTCAAACACAAGAAAAGTCAGCAATGTGTACAACAGTGTCAGGAATACGCTCATGCAGCCATGTCATCAAACTGCACTTGTGAAATTCCCTGTTGTAAGCACGTCCACTTCAATGCTGCGTGACCTCATTGCCCAAGATAATGGACAGTGAGACAAAAGTCATAAACATATATGTGAAATTAAAAAAGATACTTGAATATGCCACTGGAAAACCAAAAACATTGAAAGTTATTTTGTGCAGCTAGCTAGCACAGTGTTTCTCAAACTATGGAGACTTCTGCACCAATCAAAATTCAGTCAGATCAGGTCTGATCTCAGTGCTTCTGTCACTGTGTCCCTCCCCACCCCCTCAACTTCACGGCCCGCCCCTTGTTTCAGCATTCTAGAATGTTCAGCTTTACCGCCTTAGACATATATCTGTCTATGGGTACAATACCTGCACGCCAATGCAGAGATGAGTGATCTGCTCCTGTGCGATGCTGGGTTACAGTTGAGATTCGACCGTCTGTCTCTGTTCTGTCTGTCATGCTGTGAGGAAGATCCCCAGCTAAGTGAGATGGCAGTTAAAACAATCTTGTCTTTCCATTCCACGTATCTCTGCGAGACAGCATTTTTCTCACTTGACAGCCACGCAAACAAAGTACAGGCTCAACTCAAACACGCTCTGTGTGGCTCTGTCAGCGTGTCTTCCTTGTTTTGACCAGTTAGTGGCGAGAGAACAGGCACAATCATCACATTAGAATGCTTAGATTAAATTTTTTTGGTGCCAAATAATCACTGGGGGTGACTAGACCTGTCATTTAATTTAGGTTAAAAGTCAGTTTGCAAGATTTGGCAGTGTTCAAAAGTATAGTAGAAAATAGTAAAACTTAAACAAAGCAAGAAGCCAGTGACCGACACTAATACACGAAATAAAGGCACTTAAATATAAAACAGAACTAACCCAAGAACATATCAAAACACTGATAGGCCTAATTTTTTAGTAATTATGTTGCTAAAATGTCAGCACAAAACAAGCACAAAGTCAAGCTTGCAACAGGTAGTCTGTGGCTTGGTGCAGATGGAGTGACAAAGTCTTTCATCTGAAATATCAACTAATTTCTGGATTTCAACTAAACCAGACGGATGATTTCCAGCAGCAAGTGGAGAAGCAGGGTTGGATTTTCCCCTCTAAACTTCCAAACAGGCACTCAGCAACAACAACTTTAGATATTTGTGAAAAGAAATATAAATAAAGTAAAAATAGTAAATAAAGAGAAGCTTTATGTGAAGTGATGGATCTTTATGTCTTTGCATGTACTTTTACTAACATCCCACATTCAAAATCGGCATGAATTTGCCTATTGTCTCTATCCAGTGAACAAAACATTCACATTTACTCATGCTCCCTTTCCTTTTACATTATCACTTTCCTGAAACACCCCCAAAGCCATGTTTACTATTTTAAATCACATCTATTTTCTGTCTCTGAACAGAGAGCAAAAGAGCTGCTCTTTATCTTCCTACACCACAAGCGTACATATCTCTCACTCTTTCATTCTTTCTTACTTACACACACCCAAACATGCACGTGTACAGGCACATGCAGGCTCACTCATTCATTAGCTTATGAATAAGGATGCACAAATCATGTTTTCTTATGGCTGAATTTTCTGATTTGTTTATATCCAATTGTCAGTTTTTGTCATGATGCTGGCCGGCACACAGATGACAGACTCGCAGGAGGTACTTGAATTTGTTTTATCAGCAAATTGTGGGAGAAAGCTCAGACTTACTGTCACAGTTCAACAAAAGTCACATGAGCTTTCCTCTGAACCAAGATATTCGAACAGCATCAAATAGTAGCTGAGTCCGCCAGTCAGAGGATGCTCCACAGTGATACAGGTGTGTTACGCGTACTTGTGGCTGTATCATGGCTAACACAAAGACCTGTAATTTCTTATGACATACATCACAGTATTTGTTGTTTTCTGATAATGTATTCATTTAACATATAAATACAACTAAATACAAGTAACCCACTGCATTGAACTAAATACAAGTAACTTATGCTCTCTTTGGAATAAAACATGCAGTTGGTCAGTGCTCATGGACAGACCAAATCCTTGATATGCTCAGAAAAACATACTGCGACATAAAATAAATATCATATTGCCCAGCCCTACCAATCATCATTTTAAGTTAAATGAATTCCTATTTAATTTTAGACCTAAGTTGCACATATTCTTCAGTGATGCAGAACTATTGCAGAAATACAGATCTCAGTTAGCTCAAAAAATGAAGAACAAGGTTACTCTTTAGCAACGAATTGATTTTGAAAAATTGCTTAGGGTGCTAGTTCTTTCACCCTTGTAAAACACTGAAGCATGTAGAATCTTCATTGATTGCCTGTGAAGTCAGAAGATGATCACTTTTCACCCAATATTCTAATCCTCACAGCAGCACTCAAACACAGAACACAATTTGCTTTTCAGCCTTCTCAGGTTTCAACCTCACAACATAGTTACCTCTTCAAAGTGACATTATGGACCAACCAACCTTCAGCCAACTTTTTACGTCTACTTTTATCTTAAGCCCACTCATTTCTCTGTAGATCCTGCTAGTGAATGTAAAGGTCTAATGAAACGCCTATTAGCCCAAAGCCAGACTGAGGATTAGGGGACACAAAAAGTTTCAGGGGGTGACCCAAGAGGATTTGGGTGCATACACACGCTGGGGAGCACTATTTCCGTTACATCCATGCCAAACAAAAATGGCAGGTATTTTGGTAGGATGGGGAGGATTAAAGAGAAGAATGGAGCAGGAGAAAGCCCTTTGACTTTGATTCAGATGCCCCACAGGATGCAGAAGGCCTGCTCCAATCCCCCTGAAATCAGACTCAGGCAAAAAAGGCCTTGGTAAAGACTGAGGAACATGACAACCAGACTTTAGACACAAGAGGAAAGAGAGGGTGCAAATCACACAACATAACAGCAAGAGTGCACAGTCTCATTTAGATCACCTGTTTATTTTTAATTCTTATGCAGATCACTCCTATATAGGGCTGCAATTAACAATTATTTTGACAATTAATTGGCCATTTTTTAAATCAATTAGTTGGTTGTTTTAAATTACTAAAGGACAAGATATGCATAAAAGATTTATTCAAGACATACAGCTCCACATTTTCTCTTGTGTGCAATATTCTGGTACAACATGTGCAATTTTGTGTTTTTTTTCTGGTACAAATTTTAGAGGTAGAATATTACTGTAAGCAATGTGCAATTTGTCTTGTCACGTTATTATTGTTTTGTTAATGCCTGCTGAGGACACTCCAATGTGTACCTGTATATATATCCATAGTGTTCATACATATATATACACAGTAACCCCCCGCCCCCCCGGTTTTACGCGGATCAGGAGTCGCCGAATCAGTCTCACACAGATTTTTTTAATAACATAATTATTAAACTAAATTCAGCTATATTTTCATATAAAATGCAACTGTATTAATGTTTTTGTACTCTCCACAGAACACAAAGAAAGCTTGTCTTTCGTGCCATTAACAGGCTGCTTGCTGCCTGAGGCACAGAAAATTTTATTCAAATAGAATAAAAAGTTCTTTTTATTCTATTTGCAAATGCCCAATGATTTAATTAAAACACATATTTCAAAACCGGAAGATTCAAGGTTTCTAGTGGTGTTACTAAAACTCAGGGAGCTTTAGATGATTGTTTTGGAACAATCGAAATATCCCTCACAAGGCTTAAATACCGCTGTACTCAGAGCAGGGGCGGACTGAATAAAATTATGTGATTACCCATATATTTTACTGTATTTTTATTACTAAAAAATATTTACCCTGCTTATAACAAAGAAAACATGCTTGCATTACTTAATTGTGAGAGAGGGCAGTCCTCATTTCTTTTGCTTTTTCTGTGGCAATATATAATTCCTTATATATTTTAGTGCGAAATTAAGAAAAAAATATAATTTACGAAAAATGTGTATAATTTACACATTTTTTAACATAAATATTAATGTAAATCCAGCTACATTTTCATATAAAACACACAAAGAACACAAAGAAAGCTCGTCTTTCGTGTCATTAACAGGCTGCTTGCTGCCTGAGGCACAGAAAATCTCAGGAGATCTTTTTACTCTATTTACAAAGGGCCATCAATATATTTTAATTAAACACCAGTGTTGGGTTACTTTTAAAATTTATTCCATTACAGACTACAGAATACATGCCCCAAAATGTAGTTTGTAACATATTCCATTAAGGTACTCAATTTGAGTAACGTATTCTGATTACTTTGGATTACTTAATATATTGTCATGCTTTTTACAAAAAACATGAATGTAGCAATCACATCCTGCAAATTCTTGTTTGTTTTTCTCTACCATTGGCTGGTAAACCCAAATCTCCCTGAACAGACAAGGGGGGTGGTGTTTAGTATGCGCATCTCGGGCACATCTCGGCCGAGAAATTCAGGCCGACGGCCATGGGGCAGTGTTATGCGCATCTCAGGCCAATGCCCGTGGTTCCGAGGATCACTCATCATGGTTGAGGGGCCTGTTCTTGGTGAAAGCCCACTCTTCTGAAAATGAGTGGCATGAGGAGAACCAGGCCTAATCATCCAGGCAAGTAAGCCCGAAAAATGCTTCCCTGGCGGGCTACAGCCTGGTGAAAGCCCCCTCGTATGAAAAGATCCATAAAAATGACTACCATAATGACACCTAATATCACTATTCAAAAGTAGTTTGTTCAATACTCTAAATATCATTTCATTAAGAAGAGTAACAGTGAGCCCATTCAAAAATAGCCTGTACTATACTCTAAATATAATTTCATTAAAAAGAGTAACAGTGAGCCCATTCAAAAATAGTTTGTAGTTTGTCTTTATTCAGTCCGCAACCTTAAGAGAGCCGTAGAACTCCGCATAACCCTGTGGGATGCTGCCGTTTGTGCACAAGGTTACAAGATCTTTTTTCTGTGCACTGATCCCTGGAGGACTCTGAAACAGGGTGGGTAGTGTTGATGATCTTGTATCCTTATTGACCACAAGTCTTCTGAATGAGGAGACTTACGCCTTTTGTGTGCCAAGCTCAGTGCACTTACGGCCATTTCGCTCCAAGGTTTTCAGCACACCTTTTTGTTTTCATCCTTTATTTAAAAAAGTAACTATTAATGGGACCTTATTTTTTACCATTTGATAGAGCTCAAGTTTGATAGAGCACAACTTATTTTTGCCCAAAATGTCACTTACACCCCTTGTGCTCCAAACCCTCGATATATATATATATATGAAATATGTGTGTGTGTGTGTGTGTATATATATATATATATATATAGTCAGGAGAAAGCAAGCCCTCTCATTGCATTAGAATGTTGATTTAAAATAGTGGTAAAATTTTTATTTGCCAAATAATCCATGTGGGTGACTAGATCTGTAATTTAATTTAGGTTAAAAGTCAGTTTACACATTCAGCACCATTTGGCAGTGTACATAAGCATAGATATATATC
>JBBPCY010073386.1:0-10361 GCA_037974405.1 Brachyalestes nurse | reverse complement strand
TTTACACGCAGAGGTTATATTATACTGTTGAACACACACACACACACACACACACACACACACAAACACACACACCACTTATTTATGTTGTTTTGAACTCCTTCCCTCAAAGTATCCCATAAAACACTTTCTCTACCTGAGCTCTCAGCACTTCAATCTCCACCAACCAGCTTCAGCGACTTTACACCTTACACACCAGCCACCAAATATAACTTCACATAATATATTTTTTTACAGTATTATCTAATATCACATGGATTGAAACATTATAAATGAGACACATTATATGTATTAGAAAGACACAGACTCATCCTCCTGACAAAGGCTGTTCCGAAAATGAAGAAAGAAGTGATTCAGATGTGCTCCACTTACAAAGAGAAAATGGGAGTTTATTTAAAAAAAACAATACGGAGACAACATGGGACTCCCAACAACCGTGCAATACCTGGTAAACTGCTAATTTTACCAGGCATTGAAAATCCATGGGTGGTTCTGTCAAGTTTTCCCACTGCGAGAAGATGAATTAACACTGAGGGTCTAAAAGATGATGTTACTGAGAAAATTTGCTCAAGAAAGTGAACATCTGACATGTGAGGAAAATGTCCTGGACTGATGAGTGTAAATTTAGTATCAGCTTAGATAGTGACAAGCAGTTTTTATGCATCTTGACAAAAGAGTCATCTTTTCTGAGAACGAAAAAGAAAGACTCAATGTTCTACCATCCGAGACGAAGCTCCTCAAAATAGTACATAAGTGTTCAGGCACATTTACAGCACATTACAGTGCTGACCTTCAACACAGTAAAATGGCCGTGTCCCCGTGCACGTAGGCATCATTAATCAAACTACTTCTCAAAGGAACTGTATGGGGGTATGAGAGCTAAAAGAGTGTAGATCTTATGGAAGATCAGTGTTTTTACTCAACAACTTCTTCAAGATTCCTGAGGAACGGCTCTAGCTTTGGAAGCTTCAGGGTTTGAGAGGCTCATGGCCCTTGCTCACAATTGCTCTAATTGTAATTTTTGCACTCTTGCTTTTTCATAAATAAACCCTTGAACCTTAGTAGCTTTTTTCTATCAAATGTGGGATATGTAACTTTTGTTTCAAATTTTCACATTCCTACCTTCCTATTAGGGACAGTATCATGACCCAGCCTGAAGAGGAAGCCCAGTAAACTCATCATTTAAAGAAAAATGATGCATGAATATTGCAAGTATGGAGTAAAGTTGGTTTAAACAAACAATAACTACAAAAACAAGGATGCATTTATATAGAAGGCCCTGTGTCCTGGATTGGACACAAGACATACATGAGGGGCACCAAACGCAAAATGTCCCTTTGAATAACCAAAAAGAAAACATGCTCCAAGGACTATCACACCTAAAATGTCCAGAAGATGTTCTATAATTCACTGTTGAACTAAAATGCGCATTTTGTTGTCCTTGCAATCAATAAGCAACAGAAGAGTGATAAAGAATTTTATTGTTTTGATCAAATTGAATGTGTTCTTGGGTTAATATCACCTTTTTATTTTCTAAATTCTGTTAAATTTTCACACAGAAATCGTCCTGTTGTCCTCCACAGTGGACATGCTGGGAAATTAAAACAAAAAAATATATTCGAGGAAATTTTCATTGTAAGGGGTTTTTTTAGGCCCAAAAAATAACAAAAAAAAAGAAATTGTAAGACATTTTTTTTCTTCGGGTCTCAGAAGGATATTATATATATATATATAATATGCATGTGTATATATATATATGGTGTATATACTGTATATATAGCATATTTGCATGATAGCACCCATATACTGTATATATTATGAGTCTGTATACAATACTGTACTGTTTTAAGTATTTTACATCCAGATATATATGTATATGTATAGGTTTAATTATAATCAATCCCCCCTTATTACCCTCATCATTGATCTGTCGTCCACACAGCGTGTGCTGTATGTTACTCCTATGGTCCAGGAGGACGATATTTTGTCTCACAGTATAATTGATATATATGGCTGGGATGACAATAAAGCTTTACTTGACTTTACCTGACTTTATGGGGAGTGAATGATAAAATTAAATGGGTCTTTTGATGTTAAAAAAATGCTTTTCAGGTGCTTAAGAGTTCACTAAACCAAAATCCAATTTACTTAACCTTAGTCATCACTAAGGCCAGAGATTCTTTTATCAAATCGACCAAATTAATTACTTTAGAGATTGAAAAATAAAGTAATTCGGCACCAAATTTCAGTACTTAAGCAAACCCACAAGCACGCCTGTACAAAATCTAGACTGCTGATTGGCTGTCTTAAGTTAGATGATCTTTATTCTGCTTGAATAATGCATATAAAAGTCACTGCATCTTATCAAAAACATTCCTCTGAAACTGTCAGGTTCAGGGACTGGACTGGAAATGAGAGTCTTTGAAGGTCCTTCAGGAAGCCTGGAGAACTAAAATACAAGAAAGTCTGGATATCTGGAAGCAAAATACAAGTGGGAGCTTGAGATTTTCGCACAGTTTACAGTGTGTATACACACAAACGTATACACATAATTTAATAATATTCATCGACAACGATTTTCATAAAAAAGTTTTTATTTGCTAGATGAACATGTGAATAAGCATATATTTAAAGCATGAAAGTGTTACTGAAACACTCTGAAGAGTTATTAAAACACTATTCCCATTAACCCTGGGTAAGTTCGGGTCAACTATCCACTAGGTAATCATTTTTTTTTTACACTTGTGAGCTCCCATATACAGAGGGACCATCTTCTGATACAAAGAAGTGTAGAGAACACCAAATAACAACAAAAAAATAAAAGCACAAAAAAGGTTTTCACGAATGGATCTCAGAGTCTGGTGGTGCGGCATTAGAAGGGTCTTCTTCATCCATATGACTGGGTAAAGAGGTGCAGTCATCAAAACAGTCAACATTACATCATGAAATTTACAAAGAAATACCCAAACCCTCTCGCTCAATACAAATACAAAAGGCAGTGTCCCGATTCAGCCAGAAGAGGGCAGCATATTTCCTAAACTCAACTTATTTTGGCACACTTACTGATGAACAATTTCCTGGGGTTTAATTAATCAGGGTTAATCGAATCAGCTTTAAAAGCAGCACACCTTGAGAATACAGAGTATAAACATATTGGACTATTTAAATACTTAAAGAGAGCCTTAGTAGAGCACCTTCAGCATTTGTATATTTACTTTCTACCTACAGCACTCTGTCTATGTACCTTTTTAAAAACAATACAATGTAGGGGTGTGTTTAAAATATTTTAGATACTGGATTAAATAAAAAAAAAGGATAGAAAATACTTCATACATGCTGTATACACAATTATAATCCAGATTTTCCTTTATAGGGTTCAAAATAGTATAGCCATAAAATACACCTGCGTGAGAAAGAGAAAAAGAGAAAGAGAGAGAGAGAGAGAGAGAGAGAGAGAGAGAGAGAGAAATCTGACTACATTTGGGGCTCTCCTACCACCCCGAAACCCACCTTTGGTCATTTTACTATTTTCCACGCTTGCACTATGTTACATTTTCACTAACTACCACAGACGACCATCCAAAAACTCCAAGAACTTCTATGAAAGAATGAAACACATTGCATCCCGGAAGAGGACTTGTAGGGGTGCTCTCAGAACTGCGGACCTAAAATCAGGCTTCCCATCCTGGACTTGGTAATCACTGCTAGTTTAACTGATCAATCAGGCCTCGCTGCAGACGGATCAAACGCAGCAGGTGTGTCTGAGTAGGGAAGGCACCAAACTTTGCTGGACTCTGGCCCTCCAGGACCAGACTTTTCCTTCCCCAACGCATCCCATAATACAATCAGACATAACACCAGGCGGCCCCTCAGTTAACCTCAAGCAACCGCAAAATCCAGGAGCCAAAACTGAATTCAAGGTCCAGAGACAAATGCTTTTCAATACCAAAAACTCCATGCCATTTCTCTAGCTGAGATCATCGTTGCTTGCTTTGCTTTCCACTGGCGCGTTGGATGATCTCCACAAACTACAAACTCCATGTGACTATAACCAAGATAACCCAACCAGCTTTGGTCCACACTTCACGTAACAGTTGTCAAATGGCACCAACCAGTTCTTCTGATGTTATCAGCGTTGATGAGAATGTATTGCAATAGTAAAGACTCGTCTTATTCCATAAGCCTGCAGAGCTCGACTGTACCCCAAAACTAACATTCTAGCATCCCGTTCAATATGTCATCATCAGATAACAAATCTAATATTCACTTGCAACTGGAATTTAGTCTCTGTAAATATTCCTTTAACATGACCAACATTCAGGGAAGACGTTCCTCTTGTTTGTTGATACTGACAGTCTGTTTTGCTGTTCATTCATACTCAAACGCTGAATTTTGCTGAATCACACAACAGTCAGAACAGCAAAAGAATTTCTGTTTGGAACGTCTGAAATCACACAAGGCCCATCAGCAAAAACTGGCCAGTGGTTCCTGTAGCAGTTCGCACTCAAGTCACAAGAGCCCTAATGTCTGCATCTTTTAAGAATATTTAAAGCATTAAGCCAGTGGCCACCAGCCCTCCTTCTGGAGTTTTTCCTTAGAACATTTTTAACCTTATACTGCTACACCTGTTCAAGATCATCTTAGACCAGGGGTTCTCAGGTCTGGTTCTGGGAGTGAAAGTGTTCCCTACTTCCAATACAGTTTATCATATAGTTCTCAAAGTATTACTGAAACTGTTTTAGGTGTGTGGAGCAGTGGATCCCAAGACTAGCAATGAGAACCCCTGGTCTATGTTTTTCTGAAGAGATCAAGTGTGGCAAAGTGGGCTAAACTCTGCGGGAAGGTGGACATCCAGGAGTACCATTAGTGGGCACACTCCTACACACAGTCCACCGCTGCTTCTCCTTCCTCTCTCTCCTCCTCCCCCCACATGCCGAACCTCATCTCCTCATCCTCCATGGAGCCTTGGATGTTTGGGTCTCCGTCTTCCTCCTCGTCTGCCTCAAGCCCCAGCCTTTCTCGGACCTCCTCCAGTCCTGGCTCGCCCTGGTGGTGTCGCAGGTGTTTCCTTAGCGCCGCGACGTCCTGGAAGGCTCGGCGACAGAGCGGGCATCGTGTGGGTGGTTCACCTGTGTGGATGCGCTGGTGCTGCTTGAGGTGCTGAAGACGGCTGAGGCGCTTGCCGCACACGGCGCAGGCGTAGGGCTTCTCGCCCGTGTGTGTGCGCCGGTGCTTCCGCAGGCCATCCAGGTGTCGGAAGCGAGTTCCACACTCTGAGCAAGAGTAGGGCTTCTCACCTGTGTGGATGCGCAGATGCGTCTTGAGGGCACCGGACTCGCGGAAGCGGCGGCCGCACACGGCGCAAGGGTACGGCTTCTCACCCGTGTGGATGCGCAGATGTTTCTTCAGGCTAGACACCAGTCGGAAGGTTTTGCCACACTCCATGCACAGGTGTGGCCGATCGCCTGGCGCTTCGCCCATCAACTCGGAGACCGAACGCCGCCTGCGGACCTCCGGGGACGTCCCGGGACTTCGGCTGCCTGAGCCGGGCGCTTCCCTCTGAGCAGCACCGAGTCCGGACGGCCCCTGCGGAGGCGTGCTGGCAGAGGAGGGGCCGTTATGAGAACCGGCGGAGGGGGGAGGTGGAGTGGCTTTGGGCGGGTGGCTGGGAGGGTGGTTGGGTGGGTGGCTGTGTGGACGAGAGCCACCACCCTCTTCCTCCACTACATGGATGTAGCCCAGGTCGCACACACTCTGGGCGGAGCGTTCGCCATCAGGGCCCCTCACGCAAACCTGGCCCGACGCACTGGGACCTTGCTCCTCTTTGACTGGGTAAGCGTGGGAGGCTGGGTGGGACAGCCGTCTGTCACTCATCTCACCTGGAAACAGAAGAGTTTCAACAAAAGCACTTAACACTCACAGCCTGAAGGCAGGATTTCACAGATTAAAGTCCTAATTTAAGAATGCCCTTTGACAAATTAGTGTTAAGTGGAAAGTTGACCCTAATACTCTGGTCAAATTGTTTAATGCCATTTTTTCAGCGTGTGACAAAGCATCTTTCTGCCAGCAAAGTTAACATTAGAATAAATACAAACAAACAAGAAACCAGTAAAGTATCAAGATTAGTTCTGTTTGTTAAAGTAGCTGATATTATGTGAGCTGGTGAGGAGAACACGGGTTTGGTTCCAGATTCCTCCTCGGTTCCTCCAGCCGTGGTTTGGATTGTGAAACTCCCATCAGCAGCTCCTGATTTAATTTAATGAAAGGCTGATTGAGTCAAACCAGGTTTCTGATGAAACTACAGTAATACTGGATTTCCACAAGAACTCACTGATATACTGACCATCAGTGTTTACTGTAGAATGCTATTCATATTTAAGTTTTATTTAGAACATTTTGTAAAATGAATGTGAAAAAAATCACCATGCACTGCTCATCTAAACAGTTTTAAATATTATTTTGCAGACTTTTGAAGAGTACTGGATTGACATTATTATTATTAATGTACACATTAAAATATTTCTGCAAAAGTCTATGAACATTCTACTGAAGTAAAGTTCTAGATAACTAAAAAGAGTCCTCAAAAGATGGGGGAAACCTTCTATTGTAGTAAAGTTATAAAAACAGAGGGAACACTTTGGGAAGATTCTACTGACGCTAGTCTAGACGACCAGAAATTAATGCTTTGAGTTTACATTCTACTGTTCTAGACAGCCAAAGTTCTAAAATTCTAGATAAACAAAAAAAGAATATTTGAAAGATGAGCGAACATTCTGAAGTTAAGTACTGGACGATCAAAAAGGACTCTCGAAAGATTCGTAAATACAACTTAAATTCTAGCCAAAATACGCGGTTCTGTTTACGTCCCGACCCCCAGGACCCTGGTTCCTCACCTGGCCTGTTGACGTCGTGGCACATGCTGGCGGAGTGGACGGCCATGGGTTCATAGTAGCTGTTGGTGACGGTTCCGTCGGGCTGGATGGAGAGGTGGCAGCTTTTGAACTCGTCTCTGGAGTCGAAGCCGTGTATGGCGTCCCCCAGTGCGCCGCTGAGCTCGGGCTGCCCGGGGGGCGCAGGGGCGAAGCATCGCCCGGGGCCCGCGGGAGGCGCCTGCGGAGGGGGGTATCCATGGTGTGCCGGGGGGTGCGCGGGGGGGTGAGTTGGCACCGGGGGGCTGCCGAAGGGGCCCTGCAGCTGGTCGATGAGCTTTTGTGCGCTGCACAGGCACTCCTGTAGGGTCTTCAGCTCCCTCTCCGACACCTCCAGCCGCACCTTCAGCTTCTCGTTTTCCTGCTCCTTGCAGCGCAGTTCGCCCTCCGTCTCGGACATCACGGCCACGATCTCGCCCAGCAGCGTGTCCACGGCGGCGGATAGCGTGGAGCGGATGGTGGGCCCGAGCCGGGACCTCAGGGTCGTGATGGATAGGGTCCCGTCCCGGGTCGGCTCGCCCCGCTCACCCTTCCCGGACCCTTTGATGATGCTTTGCTTGCGGGACCCCCCGGCTGCCTGGGGCGCGGGGTTCATCCTGCCCTCGCCTGAGCTGTTTCTCTTGGAGTTCATTGGTTCCTCTACGGTTCCTCTCGGCTGGATCAACGTGTTGCGCGGTCCAGACGGTCAAGCCATGCAGAAAAGCCTCTCAGAACCACAACCACACACACACACACTCACCAGTCCAACCAGACCGACCACGGTTCAAGCTGTCTGGTTCTCAGTAACCAAATAACGCCTCCCGCACGCCCCGCTATAATATAGCGATTATAACTGCAATTATAACTCTAATGATCGGCCTCAGAATAATACAGACGCGAAAAGCTCCCTGACTCCTGATTGGCCCCGGAGCCCTGGTCGCACGCTGATGACGCGCTGATGACGTGTAGTAAGTGTGCGCTGCGCAGCTGAAGTGGCGCAGTGAAGTGGCGCAGCCGAGATCCGAGAGCAGGAGAGGAGACGCAGCGATGTTTCACCCGGAGAACATCCAGACATTCAGAAAATAAGAGAAATTCAGGCACAGATCCGAGAAGCCTATATAGTAACAGGGAGAGAGAGTTAGGAGCGAGGTAGATAAAGAGAAAAAGAGATATTCATTAAGCATCAAGGTGGTAAAACATTGTGGACAGTAGAGGGCGGTGTGTATGTTTACTACACACTGATCTTCCTGTGTGTGTGTATATATACACGTTTCTTGGTTTATTTTTTATTAAGTAAATGAAAACTGTTTAAAATTACCAGAAAATGCAAAGAAATGTGTATTTCTCAGCTCCTCTGAACAGTTTGTAGTCAGTCACAAACTGTAGTTCTCTCTATTCTGTTTCTGCAGTTTTCAGGAATTGCTGTGATTGTTTTTAGGAAAGCAGGGACTCTGAAATGATAGAGGCATATTAGTGTGTGTGTGTGTTTTGGTGTGTTAATGTGGGCGTGTGTGTTTGTGCATGTGTGTTTTAATGTGTTTGTGTGTGTGTGTGTGTGTTAAAAATAACAGATGGAAATTCTGGAACTTCTTCACTCTCTCCTGAGCACAGGAGACAGTCTGCTCTGGAAGCTTCTATTATTTGGGTTCCGCTGCTCCTCAGCCCTCGTATCCTCCTCCTCCGCCTTCTTTAGGAGTTTCAGTTTTTTCTCTTTCTTCTCCCATTTCTTTTTCTCTTTTTCTTGATCATGATGTCTTGAGGGACTTGACATTCTTGGTCCTACACTTTCTCCCTGTGTTTCTCTGTCTCAGTCACCAGCATGTGCAGCAGACTCTGGATCTCCTTCTCTTTCGCTTCTTTGGATTGACACCAGTTCTTAATTTACTATTTCCTCTTATTCTCCATCATCCACAGCTGCTCTATCTGCTGCTCCTTCTCTTCTCTGATGTTCTGGAAACGTTCTTTAGTGTCCTTCAGTGCCTCGGTCTTCACTCTGTGATGGGGGTGGTTTTTAAGACGTCTGGTTCCATTCACTTCCATTATATTTGGCTTTACGACGCCTGGTTCCATTCACCACCACTAAATTTGTTTTAAAGACGTCTGGGTCCATTCATCACCACTATAGTTAGTTAAAGATGTAAATACAGTGGAGGTGAACGGAACCAGACGTCTTTAAAACAAGTATAGTGGTGGTGAATGGAACTGGATGTCTTTGGACACTCACACTATATTTGTGTAAAACATGTCTGGTTCCTTTCACTACAACAATATTTATTTCAAAGACATCTGATTCAATTCACCACCACTATTTGTCTTAAAGAGGTCTGGTCCTGTTTAGCTCCACATTATTAGTTTCAAAGACGTTCCATTCACCATCACTATATATGTTTTTAATGACGTCTGGTTCCGTTCTGCTCCACAATGCTGGTTCTAAAGACTTCTGGTTCCATTTACTATTACTGTATGTGGTGAATGGAACCTGACATCTTTGAAACACATGTAGTGATGGTGAATGGAACCAGACATCTTAAAAACACATACAGATGCTGGTCATAAAACTAGAATATCTTCAGGTTGATTTATTTCACTAATTCCATTCAAGAAGTGAAACTTGTATAATGTATACATTCATTACACACAGACTGATATATTTCAAGTGTTTATTTCTTTTAATTTTGATTATTATAACTGACAACTAGTGAAAACACCAATTTAGTATCTCAGAAAAGAATATTGAATATTGTGAAAAGGTTCAGTACTGAAGACACCTGGTGCCACACTCAGCTAATTAAGTCAAAACACCTAAAACACCTAATTAAGACCATTGACACCATACACAAGGAAGGCAAGACACAAAAATTCATTGCGAAAGAGGCTGGCTGTTCACAGAGCTCTGTCTCCAAGCACATTATTAGAGAGGCAAAGAGAAGGAAAAGATGTGGTAGAAAAAAGTGTACAAGCAATAGGGATAACCAAACCCTGGAGAGAATTGTGACACAAATCCCATTCAAAATATGGGGGAAATTCACAAAAAAAGGACTGCAGCTGGAGTCAGTGCTTTAAGAACGCTACACACAGACGTATGCAGGACATGGGTTTCAGCCTCACATTCCTTGTGTCAAGCCACTATTGAACAACAGACAGCGCCAGAAGCATCTCGCCTGGGCTGAAGACTAAAAGGACTGGACTGCTGCTGAGTGGTCCAAAGTTATGTTCTCTGACGAAAGGAAATTTTGCATCCCAGAGTCTGGAGGAAGAGAGGAGAGGCACAGAATCCACGTTGCTTAAGGTCCAGTGTAAAGTTTCCACAGTCAGTGATGGTTTGGGGTGCCATGTCATCTACTGGTGTTGGTCCTCTGTGTTTTCTGAGGTCCAAGTCAACGCAGCTGTATACCAGGAGGTTTTAGAGCACTTCATGCTTCCTGCTGCTGACCAACTTTATGGAGATGCAGA
>JBBPCY010073385.1:0-10361 GCA_037974405.1 Brachyalestes nurse | reverse complement strand
TCAATTCAGCAAACAAAGAGTCCGTCCGTGCCTGTATGTTTGTAAACTTGTGGGAGGGCTCTTTGAAACCCTAAGACCCTCAGCTATTGGTTAAAGAAACTGCCGTGAAAATCCTCCTATTACGGCGAAAAACGTATGTTTCTGGGCGGGAACTGTATACGGTAAGGAGTTATACGGGAAGAGGTTTGTCGCGATTCACCCTCCTCACACCGCGACACGGGTTCCTGGAACTGAGTGTCACGAATTCGGTTTTGTATCGTATGTCATCACAGTCCTAATATATATATATAAACACCACTCTGTCATGCAAAATCAAAAACAACGTTTTTTTTCATCATGATATACTAGTTGTGTGTGCTATGTGTGAAAGTAGTATACTTGTGAGAGAACCCATGTAAAGCTTTTTCTTTAAATTTAAAGCTGGCTTCTTATTCCACCTTAAACTGAGCAACAATTACTGCTTTATTTATTGTTATTGCTGTACGGGTGCCAGAATGTAACTGCTGCACAATTCATTCTGGATCACACTGCAACTCCAGCTTCATTAGACCATGTGTTGTGTGCACAGGAGTGTGTTTCAGTGATGAGGTGAGTGCTGTTTAAAGATGTCATCGTCAAAGTAATGCCCACCCAGTGTTTTTATTACTCTGTCTTTGTATTGTATGAAAAAAAGCTGTGATGGGAAAAAAGAGATGGGTTCATGCCTGTTCATTACATATCTGTAATTAGGTAGAGCTGAGCCAGACAGGATGCAGCTGCAAAATCCAAAAACATTTAATACAATATGAAAAACAGAAACACAAACACAAAGGAGGGGTCTGGGGTTACACAACACAAGAATACGTTAGCAGGTATAACAAAGACGCAAGTATGGTAGATACTGATGGAATACCAAAAAGATTAAAACATTCAAGCAAAATGGAACAGCAAGTGTTTTAAAGATATACATAAATATAAAATTAAATATATAATAACATTTCTTGTTGGACATGATGTGGTTTTTTATATATGTTTTTAATTCAACATACCTACCATAATGTCAATGTTTAAAGTTTGATTTTTTCCTCCTTTCTTAAAGAAATGAATAGTAAATGGTTACAGGTTTGTTACCCCCTCTTAAGTTACAATAACAGAAGCACACTAAGCACATTCTAGTAAGCACCTGGAATACCTTTCACCATGCAACAAAACCCTAGCAACCTTCAGAAATACCATAGCAACCAACGTCTAACATCTCTGGAATCATCTGGAATACCACAGCAACTGCCTGGGAGCACACTAGCAACAAGCAGGCATGCCACAGGAACCAGGCAGTAACACCCAAGCAAACACCTGCTCAACTGTAATCTGGAAGTTACCTGGAAGCACCAAGCAACACTGAGGAAAGCTGTGGAAGCTTACTTTCACACACACTTGCTCTCTCGCTCACCACCCAGAGATTTAAAGCAGAGAGAGAGAGAGTGCCTGTGCTCACTGAGAGCTTAGACACAGATTTCAATGAAGCTGCTTTGTAGCAGTGCCTGTTGTAACAAATGCTACACTACTATACTACTTCAGCAGTGATTTTATTTATTTATCTGTAATATTTATATTCAGATCTCTTACTGACTACAGCATGTTATGTATATAGAGTATATTTAGAACTAAGTGTTTCTGGAGAGTTTTATTTTGACTTTATTTGGACTATTATGTTTTATATTGTTCTTGTGTTTGCTGTCTCTGTGTCTGTGCAGCCGTTGCATAAGCAGTTTCCTCTGGGATCAATAAAATTCACTGTTTCTGACTTTATGTAAGAACAGATACAGAAACTCATACGTTAACGACCCAAAGAAAGGTCTCCTGAAGACGCCAGTGACAGTCGGGTATCACGGAGCAGCCTGTCGTTAAAGATTAGCCTGGCGTCCTGGAGTGCTAGCTAGGCTTGAGTGTGGGATCCTACTGGGTTTAGATTAGCCAGATGCTCAGTTGTGGCCTGGATGAAGTGTGTCATTAAACAGGGGAAGCCGTCTGGCTGGAAGGCCCCTCTGGCGGAGCCACAGCGGTCAGGGAAACACACGCAGCAGCTCAGACACCAGCGACAGGAAGAGCAGCAGACACAGCTCTCACAGGCCTGTGCAGCTCTGACTGTGTTTTATAGGACGAACTGTGTCCTATTTACAACTTTCTAGTATTCAAGTGTCACAAGTAGGTACCAGTTACCTATTATTAAAACAAAAGCAAAGCAAGACCTGCATTCTCTCTCTCTCTTTCACACACTGAGGGTGATACTCACAACGTAGTGTTTTTTCAAGTGTGTGTTGGTTGGGGAAGCATCACCTCAACACAAAGCATTTAGAAGCCAACCCTGCCAGCGCTAGCAGTCTGCCACACTGGACCAGGTACTCAGACCCAAACTGAGCACGTCTACCTGTGACCCACTAACTCACTCCCTGACAGAATGGTGGGTTAGCTGGGTTTGTCACTTACAGTACTGGAAAAATAGTGTGAAGGGGTTTTATTCTATTAATATTAATCTTTATTCTTCTAGGTTATAACTGTGGCTTGAGATGCCTTGGATACATGGGAAAGCAGTGTGTGGGGAGCAGTGTGTGGGGAGCAGTGTGTGGGGGAGCAGTGTGTGGGGACGGTACCTTGCTCAAGGGTACCTCAGCCGTGACACTAGCAGTTGGGATTTAAACCCCAATCCTCTGATTGCAGGGCCAACGCCCCCAACCATCCAGCCTAGTGGTTGGATGGTTGGGACATAATATATATATATATATATGCAATGGGTAGGTGACATTTTGCTGTTCAAAATGTTTCTGATCCCTCAGTATGTTAAAGAATAATCGGGAGAACAATATCACACATATATAGGTGGACAACTAATAGGTGACCCTGACAGGAGGACAGACAGGAGGACTCAAAAGGGGTGTGCACACATAAAAAGAGAGAATGAGAGCAAGAAAGACAAAGACCTGTTCATGCTTTACAAAAACACATTTTTCACTTCTGGTTTGGTAGAAACACGTTTGTCTTCTTCTTCATTTGTTGTAAAATGGCAGTTGGCAAACTGTGCATTTATTATAGTAAAAATAAAATTTTTCAGAAATACACTATGTTTTATATGCAAAATGCTGTGGTCAGTAAGAGAGGTGGGTATAAAATTACAGCTGAAACACAGGACATACAACATGCCGGTCAAAAAAAGGCTAATTTTCAGAGGATAGCTATTTGATTTTTATGATTTAACGCTAATCAAATAATGACCCAAGACACGTTTTCAGACTTGTGACGGGTTGTATTACCTGCCAGACGAGGGGCTCTGCATGCTCTGCAGTGTTGGAGAGGCAGATGCTGAGAACCAGAGTGTGTGAGGAGGAGGTGAGGACACTGGCGATGACGGCGTCCCGCATGGAGAACGGCAGCATGGTGTAAACCACGAAGACGATGAAGAGAAAGAAGGATACCTGCAATGGAGAGGAAGAAAGAGACATGATGATGATGTTGATGATGACAAAAACTATTTTTGTTTGTATATTAATGGTAATAAGTACAGTCTGGTACAGCTCTGGCAGCATGACATCCACTATTCCACTAATTATACAGACCTGATTATCCCTGAGAGAGAGGGAGAGAGAGGCAGGGAGAGAGAGAGAGAGAGAGAGAGAGAGAGACAGAAAGGTAGAGACAGAGAGAGAGAGACAGAGACTGAAAGATAGAGAGAGAGAGACTGAAAGATAGAGGGAGAGAGAGAGAGAGCACTCTCTACTCTTTTTTATTCTAAGAACCTACAGGTAGATTTAAATGGCTCTGGAATAATGATACACCGGCCCACTGTGTAGTGATGCTGCATAAATATTTACATGGAGTAAATATAATTGTGCTCTTAACGTCTGGAGTATGAAACACTTAGATAAACCAGAGGCGTTTTGGAATCGAGAGCTGTGGTCTGATGAAACACAAACTGAACCCTTTGGCTGCAGTCAATGAGGGAATGTTTGGAGAGAAAAAAGGGGAGAAGATCTTTTGAGTGTGAGGGTAGGTCTGTTTGTGGAAGCCAGTAGA
This sequence comes from Brachyalestes nurse, assembly GCA_037974405.1. Classification (NCBI taxonomy): domain Eukaryota; kingdom Metazoa; phylum Chordata; class Actinopteri; order Characiformes; family Alestidae; genus Brachyalestes; species Brachyalestes nurse. Next base: position 6,314 of record JBBPCY010073385.1, on the reverse strand, counting down.
GCAGGAAATGTTCTACTAAACATCAACAAACCCTGGAAGTCTCACTATCAGTGAAGAAACTGAAGAAGAAAAAGAAATGGGATATTACAACAAGAAAACGATCTTAAAGACTTATCAAAAATGCTTCAAGTGGCTTTGGAAATGTTTTGATCTCAGACACGCTGTGTACTCAAGACAACATATTTCTCACCCAGAAATATTCTTTAAGGAAAAGTAAAAACTAAAACCGAAATCAAGAGGAGAAGGGCTGTGAGCGGGATGCTAGAAATTTTACAAATAAATAACTGTGCATTACAATTTGCAGAGAATAAACGTTTGCATATGGTCAGTACTTAGCCTTAATAAAGAGAACGCTCTCCATCACATATTGTGGTGCTTTTTTTATGCCCTTGGTAATATTACGCATGAATCCTCATATGGTTTAAAAGATAAAGATCATTTTAATTTTTGATCAAATTTAAGATAAAAAAATCAAATCCATAAAAATGTTTGCTTAGTCTTTCAGTTTAGCCAACAGCATTAACTTTTACTTCTCGTTCCCAACATGCCCACCACTCATGGAAAGAAGATCCTCAGTTCGTTCAGAGACCCTCCTTGAGCTTCTGGTTTCACTCAGAAATGATAAACAATTAAATCGTGTTAACCACAAATCTTGTCAAATTTCTCTGAAATGTATTTTTCAGCATAAAAAAAATTAACAAAACACCTCACAATCTCCAATCTGCACAAAACTCTTTAACTCTTCACCATATATATATATATATATATATAGTGAGAGAGAGGGAGAGGGAGGGAGAGAGAGAGAGAGAGAGAGAGAGAGAGAGAGAGAGACAGAGAGAAGAGAATAGAGTCATTAGTGAATAAATGGAACCTTTGTAAAAGTTGGTTTGATTTAGTGTTGTTAAGTAAAGCTCGTTTTTATAGTTTGACCTTTTTAAAAGCCCTGATTATTCAACAAATCATCCAATTAAATGATGTACAGTGTTGGGTTTTAGCTGTGATAGCCCTAGCCTGGTCCATGCAGAATCTGTCCGTGCGCAGGAACCCCAGTGATGAGTTTTGTCTCGGCCACCTCAGTCAGAGTGAAGTTTAATCACCACTGCAGTCTCGCTGATGTCGGGAGGCACTGAGATCGGACCTGTGTCTCAAGGTTGACTGGGTTAAATGCATAATCTCCTTTGAAATGCATAGCCAATTTTGGCCTGTGCAAATGTATAACACAGGCCCTGTCTAGTAGCAGAGCAGGATCGAGACTGACAGGCCAATTCGGCTGCTCCTTCCACTATCAGCCCTGTTAGAGGACGCCTGGCCCCCACGATGCATTTTAACCAGGCCTGCCCTTCAGCTGCACATCCACAAACCCAGTCTGAGAAGAACTACTGCATCCAGTCAGGTCACACAAGAGACTTTACACTTTACACTTTTCACTTTATATGAGGAAACTTTCTGTTGTTAACACTGTCAGCACTCTTGACATTTTCATGGTTTAGTTTTGTAGGTACTGCTTTACAATAAGACCACACTCATAAAGGGTTTATAAATGATTTAGATTGTTAATTAGGTTGTATACACTTTATAAATCATTAATAAACAGTTATAAACATGTTATAACACTTGTCATTCACTGATGCAGGCTCACTATTTGGCAAGATGGTAGTAGTATGTTAGACCTGATGAAGCTGACAGTTTAACATCCTACAAGAGAAAGAGAGATCATGAGAGATCATGCCAAAAAGTGAGCCTGCATCAGTGCATGGCAACTGATTTATTAACGATCTGCAAGCTAATTAACAATTTGATTATAAATCATTTATAAGGGTAGTCTTGCAAAGTGTTACCGATTTAGATTGAAGACAAATGTTCCAGTCTGTGGAACAGCGAAGATGATTTTGGAAACAGTGGAACTAAATTTAGACTTAATTTTGTCTAAAAAAACATAAAACAGTTGTTTTAAAATGCAAAAATGCAAATTACATAGACAGAAATTACATATTCATTCAAATTTAGGAGAGAAATTGATGCCAGATTTTTTCTCCAGGTGTGGGGACAATGGGACAAGATGCCCCTTTTTAAGATTCACAGAAACAGACTGATGCTCCACTTCATTTCCTCTGAGAGTGTGTATCATCATCCAGGACATGAAAACGTGACCAGATATGCTTTCGTTTACAGTAAAGGGGCTTTTTGTTCCATTTCCCCCATTAGGATTAAGTTTACTCAGATGTTTCCGCCGTGTGAACAGTTATTGCTGTTAATGACTCTACATTACTGTCTGCTGACCTGCACTTATTTGCATTGTTTATTGTAAAGTGATTTGAAAAGCAGCCTGGATTTTTTGACTTTTATCCTGTTTTATCACCTTATCCACGAGCGGATCTCTGTTAAATGTGGTTGGAATGGGTCCTTAACACATGGATTTGATTAAAGCAATGACAAAGTTTCTTTTTCTTCTTCTTCTGTCATGTTCTGTCTACTATCTAGATTCGCCCCAATCTCATGATGCTACAAATCTTATAGACAACTCAAAATGCTTAGAAAAGAATGCTAACTGCTAATTCTGTTACATTAGCTAACACTGCTCTGAGTAATAGAGAGAGAGGGAGGAGCATCATACCGACTCAGTGGGAGCGAGGCTAAGTATGCTTACTTGAACTCTTGGTCATCGCTGGGGATTAAACTAGGGATGAATTAATTATTAAATGAGAATTAGCTACCTAGCTCCATTCTAGAGAAACTCAATTGTTCAAATGGGAACCAGACGTCTGAAACACATCCGGTCTCATCTGCAAAGGGCTGGTGTGGTTTAAGGATTTGTATTTAAACGAAGCAGGAAGTCACAATGATCTGAAGGCTGAAAATAAATTACATTAAAAGTGGAATCAGGTGAGCTCCTGCTTGTTTGGGATGAAAATCTGCAGCCTCACCGGCCCTTTGTGAACAAGACTGGACATCCCTGATTAAATGTGTCTAAAAGGTTAAAAGTAAGCTGCCTGAAGCCCTGGACATTGCTTTACAACAGTTTTGAGAAGGTTTGGGTCTAAAATGTAATTTAAAAGCCCTTCATGGTGGAGAGGTACATGCAAGATGTTGTCCTGCAAAAAATTGCGCTTTTCCACTGCAAACAAATGTTTTTCCATTACAGTAAACCCCCAGTTTTACGTGGTTCAGCATTTTCTTTAAGGGTAATGCATTAAACTGAGTTTAAAATGAAATTAACTTGTTCTGGGAGCATATTTGGGGCATATTTTGGGTTTACACTAGAAAAATAGGCATTTTAACCAAAACACAACACGGTTTTTCAGTTATACGCAGGTGCTCTTGGAACGTAACCCCCGTGAAAAGCGAGGGATTACTGTATAGATAAAGCGACCCGAACCCAAGCCGAACCCGAGCTGTACCTGTTGAGCTTGATGGCAGGGCCTGAAAGCGGGCCGCTGCTGAGTTGATTGCATCACTGCTTTCTGATTGGTCAAAATGTCATCACAACATGGACACAACATGTTTTTTATTGTCTGAGCAAAAACCAATAATGGAGATACAAACTAACAACTGGGAAGTTGACAAAGTGCAAGCATGACTGTCTGTTTGGGCTGAAGATAATTTCAGTGGGAGTTTTTATGAAGGTGATCCAGGAGATTAACAAGTTATCTGGGTTAGGTGTTTGTTACACGGCTAAAGAATGCTATAAAAAAACAAGACTATAAATACTAAAAGACCACAATAACAAAAGCAGCTCTGACAGAAAAACTTTCCGCTGGTTCGACTCCATGGACGCGGTTTTGGGACGACCGGCCATAAACTGTGGAGAGAACTGAGTCAGAAACCTTGTTACTGGATTGAGATACACTGGAACATCAAAGTGTGCTGCAACGTCTGTGCCATCACAGTACGGTTTAGGTTTCCCACCATCACTGCATATACAAACCGCATCTATTTACTGGTGGTTTTAGATAGTTAATGAAATAATTGAGTTGTAGAAATTGTGACCCTTGGTTCCATGTAAGTTGAGGAACTGATGTCTGAATTATTCCAAATTTTTGGAGGACTGGTGGTTTTTTTTTTACCCCTTCACCTTTGCTGCTGTCCCACACATGATACATATCCACACCCATGCAGTCGTAAGTGCTTGTATTCCTTTGCCAACCTTGGAAAGACATCACATAAGTGTTTACCTAACCATAGCCATGAATCACAGAAGCAGGTACTGAAACAGATCAAGAATGTGCACGTTTTCATGTAGCTGGCATTGCATAATCTGGCTTATATATTAGTTTTGTGCAAAATGTGGGCAGAATGTGACCTACTTGCATTTCTGCAGAAGAAATATAGACAAGTAGATATAAAGTAGTGCTGAGTTAATTATGCTTTAGATCAAGGTGATGCAATTTCGAACTCATCTGGTGGGAACTCTTACAGTGTTAGAAGGAAGAGTTACACCACCGCCGGTTCAGCATAGCAGGGACTCTCAGCTTTGGCGCAGCTTTCCATTGAGCAGTTCTACTGTAAGCCGTCTCGTTTCCACCCACCACTGCACTTCACACGCCCCTGCCAACATAATTTGCTCTGAGACGCAAATGTTCACACACAACCCCTCTGTTCCTCTAGAGCTTGTCACTTGCGATCCACTTGTAAATGTACCATCAACACCATGAAAGATCTAAAGCTTGATGCTTGAGATAGCAGCTGGAGAGATACTAGCCTGAAAAGACCAGGAATCCAATTTAATGGTGTCATCAAATATTAAAAGTGATGATAATTTTAGCTTAATATTAATACAGCCCTGGAGGAACCGTAGGATGCTTAATCAAAGACACTTAATTGTGTAATTATGGATCATGGACGACTTTGCATATGAACCTGCGATGGTCCTGTTCCGGGCGCTGGTAGCGGAAACACAGACATGAGTTGGAGTAGAGCAGCCCGAGGCACTGGGAGGAATTTAGAGCCCCCCTGAAAATTTCACGTAAGGGTCTACTCTGCCCTACAGAGAAAAATGGCTTTGAAGTTTTAGTATTAGGGTGGATTTTGTAATTACTGCAATTTTGACATTTCTCTGAAACGGGACAACTTTGAACCAGGATATTTTCTCACAAGACTGGGGAGATGTCCTAAACCCCATTTGTAGTCTAAAGTCAATTTTGACCAAATATGTAGTTACTGCACTTTGGCTTTGTAGGGCAGTACTGGAGTGCATTGATTTAGGCACTGTATCTAAAATAAGCCTTTAATTATCATTTATTGAATGAAACACTGAAATTAAGAAACTTAAGTAATAAGAACAATGTTTGTGGGGCCCCCATCTCTTCTGTTGACAGTACAATAGCTGGCTTGCTAATGTCACCTCATTATCACTTTTTATTAATATTTCCAATAAAAAGACAAAATAATGTTAAATGACCTTCTGATATGAACATTCAAGCTCTTTTATTTTGTTCCTAAGTGACCTTGCTGTATGTTTTTGTGCTCTAAAGTTTAAATTTGTTAAAATGATATTTTCTGAATGGGCAAATGTGCAAGTGGTTTGTACAATTAATGACTCTGTAGCTTTTTATAATGCTGTATTCACTCACACCAGAACAAGGGCTGCTATCGTCGACTATATGTTGTGCTGTAATACTGTATTTTTTTCTCTTACGTCTCTCTTTCTGCGCTCTTTGTAGTCCTGTCCTGTCTGATATCCTCTTGTGTTGTTTCTGTTTTTGCTCTTTGTGTTTGTCCTGGAAGATTGTTGTCTGGTTTTGCTGTTGACTGTACAGACGATTGAACCAACAATAAAAACACCTGCTAATTTGACTTGACTCGTTTAATGCTTAACAACATATACTTAAAAAAAGTTTTTAAGTCACATGACTTCACTAAGTCTTCACTACAAAAAGTCAAATAAAGAGTATTGCTTGTTTATCTGAAAAAATGCTGAGTTTATTCACAGACATGATGAATCATGTACTTTGGAGATTACTGATTACTGATAAGAAATTTAGATTTGAAATACGTTTGCTTAGAATTGGAATTGTTTCTACCTTTGTGAGAGATGCAATATGCACAAAATTCAAAAGGTTCCTCCAGAACTGACTAAGAACAAAACTACCACAGACAGATAAATTACTAAATAAACAAACAAACATCCTGAATTGTATTTTGCATAATGATGTTGGCAGTTGCTCCACTGAGTCTAACGACTGATATATGTTTACATATGTTTATATTCAATACTAAAGCTGGAATTAAATATTACATACAAATATTACAAAGTCATCAATAGGTCTAGTTATGAAGTGATACAATATATACTTTATTTATTTCAGTGGTTCCCA
>JBBPCY010073384.1:0-21705 GCA_037974405.1 Brachyalestes nurse | reverse complement strand
TTGTTTAAAAAGAAACACACATTTTTTGGTTCTTAGAGGTTGATGCTGTGGGAAAGCTATGCAAGGCCTTTTGTTGCAAATCTTCCATCCATTCATCCATCCATCTTCTACCCCTTTTGTCCTGCATTCGGGGTATGGTGTGGGCGGTGGGGACTGGAGCATATCCCAGCTGCTATGGGCGAAGGCAGGGTACACCCTGGACAACCATTCACACCTAGGGGCAATTTAGTGTGCTCAACTGACCTATCCCCAATGCATGCATGTTTTTGGTGGTGGGAGGAAGCCGGAGCTCCCAGAGGAAACCCACGCAGTCACAGGGAGAACATGCAAACTCCAAGAACCTGCACCCAACCCAGGAGTTGAACCCAGGACCTTCTTGCTACAATGTATCCTAAATCAGAATCCATTTTTTGTTCTTAACCCTTATAAGGTCTTTGGGTCTGTGGGACCTTTTTTTAGCTTAAGAAAATTATGCCTAGTTCTGATCATGAACAGTGGTTTTCAGGGATGATGGTACATGAGCAAGAGGCATTTTTGTTTTTTTCCACATTATCCTGAAATTATTTTCCCACATGGTGTTCCATCATGCCTTCTCTCCTGTCTCTCTTTGTAGGTGGCCGTGTTCTCGGCTCAGGAGGCCTGTAAGTCAGGTCAGTACACCACCGGTGGGGAGTGCTGTAAACAGTGCCTGCCTGGGGAGGGCATGGTTAAGCCCTGTGGACAAACACAGACAGAGTGTGAGCCGTGCCTCGACAGTGAGTACAAACGCACGCACACACACTCACATTTTCGATCGGGACCATTGGTGAACCTGGCACTGCATAATGAAGTGGTTGTCTTATTTAAAATGCCATTTCCTCCGCTTTCCAGCTTTCTGTGACTCTTTTTAACGGAGAGAGCAAGCCTCTCCTCTGGGAACAGTGGGCGCTCTTTTAGTGGCCAAAGGTAATTAGCAGCTAAGAGGAAGATCCTTTGGCAAATGAGACTTGACAAACTGCTGCTGGGGGGTGCAGAAAGACTCGCAATGTTCTTGGCCACTTGCCGCTGCAATGAATTATAGAAACGTTAAAAACAGGTCTGGGTCTGCTTCTTCCTTACTCGGGTTGCATGCTTGTACAGCAAACGGGGTCAAAAGTGAACATGAGTTTCTGACCCTGTTAGCGGCTGGGATCGCTCTGCTGATGCTGGCGTCTCCCACATGTCTGGCCGGGCTAGAAGAGATGCAGGAGCAGTCTGGCCATGATGAGAAGAGACAACATGCAAGGGCCTGCTCCATATCGAAATTTGAATTTTAAGCGTTCGATCGGCAGGGGACTTCTTGGGACATGAAGAGAGGCATTGCTCCTTAGTGGCTTCTATTTCTCACGAACAGTTCTGTTTTTGGCTGTTGTTTAAAAAGAAACACACATTTTTTGGTTCTTAGAGGTTGATGCTGTGGGAAAGCTATGCAAGGCCTTTTGTTGCTTATGGCTTCACAGGACCTAAAACCCGCAAGATCAGTGGGTTGCACTGCAATGCATAACTTCCATCCATACATCCATCCATCCATCTTCTACCCCTTTGTCCCGCATTCGGGGTATGGTGTGGGCGGTGGGGACTGCTATGGGCGAAGGCAGGGTACACCCTGGACAATCGCCAGCATGTCACATGCAGAGACAGACAACCATTCACACTCACATTCACACCTAGGGGCAATTTAGCATGCTCAGCTGACCTATCCCCAATGCACGCATGTTTTTGGTGGTGGGAGGAAACCAGAGCTCCCGGAGGAAACCCACGCAGTCACAGGGAGAACAAGCAAACTCCACACAGAAAGAACCTGCACCCAACCCAGGAGTTGAATGCAGGACCTTCTTGCTACAAGTACCAATGTACCCTAAATCAGAATTTTTTTGTTCTTAACCTTTATAAGGTCTTCAGGTTTGTGGGACCCGTTTTCAGTTTTTAGCTTAAGAAAAATGAGTGGCATTTCTATTCATAAATGTGATTTAACAAAGGTGAAGGGAACGCATTTAACATGTTTTGAATATGTTGAGTTAAAAGCCCCAAAATGCAATAGGTCCACCAGACCCAGGAGGAGTCCCAGTGTAACCAAAAAACGAAGACCCTAGCAGGATAAAAGGCAAAAATAATACTCAGGGTCTAACACACAATATTGAACTCAAGCAAGTTGGGGTGTGTTCCTCTCCCGTCAATCAGCCCCAACCCTGTACATTCCTCCACCTGTAATACGCCTCCCTAAGGGTGGTTTCTAGCTCTTGCAACTCTGTCCCTCGGCTTTAGACCATTACATGGCAAACGGCTTCCCATTGCCGAAAGGAAAAAAGCAGCATCTGTACAAAGAGAAGACCAGAGACACGTGTTTCACGAGTACAGCTGGTGATTAATGAGCAAATGGGAAATATAACGTTGAAATGGAATCACTTGCGGCAAGTGTTCATCCTGTAGCTCGTAATTACTGGTTATCATCCACTTTCTGCTGCTGCGCCCCATTTCTGTGTTTGAGGAAATCCGAATGTAATTGTGGCGCCATGTTTACAGCGAAACCTCAGAGCTGCGATTCCACGGTGCTTAGCAGAAGTTGTTGCTTAACAGGTATTTGCCCTCTTTGACTGCCTTGCTTGGGGGCAAAATACTGAAACAACATATTACACGTATGACTCTCTCCCTTCTACTCCTCTCGTCACTGCTCAATGAAACATGAGTGTACAGAGGCAGCACTGCAACTGAAGAAGATTAACAGATTACCGTGGGTGGAATCTGGTGAACCATTGTGGTGTTTTACGAGCAAGCCTCACTTCAGCCTAGGGTCGTTTTCACCGTCATCTTCTACTTGGGTTTAAAGGTCAGCAAAAAACTGAATACTCTCAAATGTCTGGCTTGATTTGAGCTACTATGTTCATGACTTACTGTGAGCCATGAAAACGAACAAAACGTCCTCACAAAGTATAAGGAGCTTCTTAGAAGGAGTGTAGACAGGCCCATGCACATACTTGTGCTACCAGACTGGCCTCCGTTTTATGGACACTTGACAAACAGAAGTCACTGGCAGAATGTTACCTCTGCTCCTCTCCAATGTTAGGCAACGGTACTGACACACACACACACACTACAGCCTCCATGAAATAATGTGTCCATATGCATTATTGATGATTTGCATTATGATAATGGTCTGGAGAGGCCGGAAGGGGGGATGAGAGGAGGGGTGAGAAAGAAACAGTGGGGAGGTGAAGGATGGATGGTTTTCATCCATCTGCAGGAAACCCTCTAGCCCTCCAGCCCCCTTAGCAACCACTGTTCACCAGCCCACACATCCAGTGAGCCCCGGCACAGGCCACTTTACCCCATCATCAATAAGTCCATTAGCAGACAGAGGACACACCAGGGAATGGATGATGATGATGATGATGACGGTGATAAGCTGACGTGGACAGATGACAGTCAAGCAAGTAGGATATGGAGGCAGGCACCCTTTTCAAGCCTGTTAGATCCGGTAGCATCCCCCTCAGTTCATGCTGAAAACGCCAGGCACGACTGGACGTCGCACACATAAAAACAGCCTTGAAAGATAAAGGTGTTTGTACATATCAGTTTGACACCATATGGACTGAGATAGCCATCAAGGTTGACTTTCCTTTGCGGCTTAAAGGCTTCCCAGGCTGACCCTGGTGCATCCTAACCTGGTGGATCACTTGACCTCACCTGTCTCCATCCTTTCAATAGCCCTCTGGAGATTCGTCTTCCAAACCTCCCACCCCCGTCGACAGATTCAAACACACCGCCATTGCTTTCCACTGGGCCATGTGGATCCAAAAGGAAAAAAAGAAGAAGGTTGTACATTACATTAACTCAATTTTGCTGACATACTGACTGTTCCTTAGGTTGTTAGGAAGAACCTACTGATGCTGCTAGATGACCGGGCCTTTTTTCAGGCTACTTATTAAAAACACAAACTCAAAATCGCACACTTACTTTCTTGCACATATTATAGAACAATTGTACATATAATAACGGAACAATCCGAGAAAATATTATAGCCTCAAGACAGGTCTTGGCATGCCAACTTGAGCCAACTTGAGCAACTAGAAAAGTCCTTTGGAAAATTCCCACATCTTCCAAACAAAAATAATCCATAAGGAACGTTTATTACAGCAGCTAAGAATCAGGAGAGTTTAGACTCTTTCTCACTCATTTGCATGCCTGATATTAGCTCAAACTCGTTGTGTTCCACAGGCTATATTCCTAATAATTCTGTAAGCTGGATGACACTGTGAAATATAGAACAGAGACTAAACACAAGCAGAAAGTAGACGAACATCTGCCGTAGCATCTGTCTGAGTTGGTGGTTAATGAAAGAGAAAATTGGTCATGGTTATATGACAGAACAGGATAGAAAGAGGATGTTCTTTTTTTCACAGAAAATGAGAGTGACTTTCATCTGAACATCCGGGACGTGAGGCTGTTTTGCCAAAGGGGCATTCATTAGTGCCCTCTTTGCACCATTAGTGAAGCTTTTGGCAAGGAACGCGGATCAGTGCAGACTCAGCAACAGCCTCTTACCCACATGTCCCAAGTGCATGCTTTTAAACCTAGCATCCTCAAAGTCTCCTGCCCTCTATTGTTTATATCACCAATCTGTGGACTTTGAGAAGGAGAATAGGGATTGGAGTACCTTTCAAGACAAGTCAGGGTGTGAATCCACTTTAGTGCACGAAGTTGTTTCTCCCTCTAAGTCATCTTCAGTTTCTCATGGTTCCAAGGGTATCGCTGGATTCACTTTAAAATACTTTAGGTTTATACTTTACTTTATATTTGATTTAAAATGTACAGTTACAAGATAGACCAGGCCATGCAACCACCTTTACCTTCTTCTTTAAAAAATCAACCTCTGATTGTTTTGCCTGCATGTTTGGTGTCATTGTTCCTCAGTACATCATTCATCCTTCCTTTAATGATGTGGAATACAGATAAGCAATCCCATTTCATGAGCACCTTCGTACCTGACTGTGGGTGTGATTTTCTTGGTATTGACTGTTCATAGTTTAACAGGAGTGTAGGAATGGAGATGGTTACGGTGCGGTTAATTGCATATTGTTCTCCGTGTATCTTCTGTTACTTCTGCTTTGAGGTAACTCCACTCTTTTCCAGTGACTGATGGTTCTCTCTTACCTTCCTTATCACTAGTCTGACAGAAATCTTGCATGGTGCAACTGTTTGGGGACAATTAGTTGTGGTTCCATGATCTTTAAAGAACCAGTTGTACCGACAGAGATGTTTAAGGTCTTTGCTACTGCCATGTAATTTTTTTTAAATCAACCTTTTTTTACTTTAGTAAACTTCTTCTCCTTTTACAACTTTTGTTATAATAACACCATGTGCAATTTCTATGAGAAAACAATCCTGAACTCCTGAACTTTTTTTTTTTTTGCTTTTTTTTCAAAAGCTTTGTCATTATTTGTGAAAAGTTTAAAAAAATAATTTTTCTCTTTCTTTCTCTTTCTCTCTCCCTTCTAGGTGAAACATTCTCTGAGAACTTCAGTCACAAAGAGCAATGCCAGCCATGCACACAGTGTGAGGGCTTGCTACGGATGGACACTCCCTGCACAGACTCCAACGACGCCATCTGTGTTTGCAACTATGGCTACTTCCTGTCGACAATTTCAGGCCGCTGTGAGGCATGCACTGTGTGCCCCAAAGGCCATGGAGTGCTGCTGCGCTGTCAGCCTGACCGAGACACCATTTGTGAGACGTGCGATGAAGAGTACTACTCGGATCGGGACAGTGCCTTGGACCCCTGCCTGCCGTGCACTGTGTGCGAGGACCAGGCTCAGCTGAAGGAGTGCATCTCCACACAAGACACAGTCTGCCAGGACTTCACAGGGACAGGTAGGCCCCACAGAGGGGAGCAGTCAATTTTATGTTGGAAAATTATACCTACTCAATTACTAGATTGTGCTCTCTTAATTAGAAGAGCCCCTTCAGTTATAATACTGTGCCCTCTCAATTAGAATATCATGTGCCATCACTTTGGATTTTATTCCCCCACATTTGGGAAATTGCCTACCATCACTTGGAATATTGGAATATCATTCTTTTTCAATTAGAATGCTGAATTTTTTATAACTCAGTTTCATTATTTGGAATATTGTGTTCCACCAGTTGGGATATTGTGCCATATTTTTTGGAATATTATGCCCCCCCCCCCACAACACACAAACACACTGACACTGACATGGTAGTGGCATGGCCACAAAAAGAGGGGTTTCTAATACGCTGAACAGGGAGTGTTTAGGCCAACAGGAGAGAAGACAGAGAAGCAGAGGAAGAGCACGAAGCTGAAAAAAGGCTTTAGTTGTGCTTAGCCAGCCATAAATCTCATAAACTTAGTTGAGTAAAAGGCCAGATGAACTGTCTGCTGAACTCTGACTTTCTCTGCTGGCTGCAGTTTAACTCTGAGTACAGTATCAAAGAATGTTGACTGAACTTGCTGACACTGTGCATCATTGTGCTGACTGGACGCTTCCCAAGCGCCCTGATTGTCATAGGTCAAAAGGTCAGTCTCATCTGACCCCATCAACCCCCATCAAGTTGGTCTGCAACACTTGCCTTTTTCATCAACCCACTCCCTATTTTTGGCTGGGCTGGAGTAGGTAATCATAACACATTGTATGAATGGGGCTGGTATTTTTGACATGGAGCCTACAGGCCGCGCAGTACTTGACCGGATTCCTCCTGATTCAGATCATTTTTTCGCCACATGCTTTCTAAAACCAATGGCACTGTGAAAAAGAGTCAACAAAGGGGCCCGGTTGAACCAGATCTTGACTTGCTAGCTGAATAGTTGGTTCTGCTAGATCTCCTGTGGTGTCTCTTATAGCCTAGTTAGTAGCATTCCAGTGCTTATTGCTGTAGGTCTTTGAGGGCATTTAATATAACATTGTTTAGAACAGCACAGAGATGGTCATAAGTTGATAATGCCAGAGTCCCTTGAATCTCTGTCCTGTGAGTCTGAGTCAAGTCTTGAGTCTCTGAGTTGCAAGATCAAGCCTAAAATCTCTGTGTTTTGAGTACAAGTTGAGTCTCTGAGATGTAAGTCTGATTTAATACGCAGATTACTGAAGCACAAGTCTGAATTGAGTCTCATGTGTCTGTGGTGCAAGTCCATCACTCAGAGTTGCAAGAGTTGACTCTATAAGATGCAAGTCTGTCTCGGGTCACTTAAGTCTGTTTTGAGTCTTGAATCACTTAGTTGTCTGTTTAGTGAGTCTGTTTTGAGTCTTGAATCTCTAAGCTGCAAGTCAGATTTGAGGCACGACTCTGAGTTGAGTCCTAGCTGAGTCTCGAGTCTCTAGGATCAAAGTCCGAGGAGAGTCCATGGTCCATGGAGTTTAAGAAGACTAGATTAGATTAGTTTGGAAAACCTCACTCACCGGCTTGATGCACAATGAATAGTGTTTAGTATGCTAGCTAGGTAGCGAAATGGTTAAAATAGCTAGGTTTACTGTATTTTAAAGGAATGTCGGTAATTTATTTAAACTTCAGCCAGATTCAGAATGCTTAAATATTTTCATTTTATTGGCCAGAACAGCAGCGAATGTGAATCATTCATTTAAAAGGTTAAGGCACTCAGAGTGATTTGATGTAAAATGCTCAAATGTATGGCTTCTTTTTACCATCAGCATACTATTTAAACACTTAGTTCCGTTCACGACCACTGTAGCGAAAAAGTCAGCAAGCTTTTTCTACAATTAATTTTTCATTATATTTCAAACAACTACAGAATAATTCAAAGATTGAGTTATTCAGATTTTTTCTTAAACCAGTAGAAATGTCTGATTTTAATACAGATATGTAATGAGTTCTCCATAATACAGAGGGGCCAAAGTTGCAAAGAAACTGCAATAATCCATCCAGCTACAACACAGGGACTCTGCAGCTACAACATCCAGCTACAACATAGGGACCATTTTCATTTTTATACATGATTCAAAATGTGTTGCAGCTGTTTATACCATGTCAAAATATCATGATGACCAGACCAATAGAAATGGTCCAAAATTACTTAGAAAAAAGTTCGCTTCATTAACCTTCATGGAAATGTGGCTGCATTTTTTTCCTTCTCCTGTAAAGCTGTGATTTTTTTTGGAGATAGGGGGTTTTGAAAAAAATGCAACAACAGATAAGAATCACTCAATATCATAGAATAACATTATATAATGAGCAAATCAACCTTTTGCCTGTTGTTTATTATTAGTGTCAGTGTGGCATTAGTTCTGCCAATATCCTGTCTATGGGCTTTCCATTTCCCATTCCATTAGCAAACTGTTGTCTCAAGTGAGAAGACAAACTTCTCGCCTCTGACTCATCCCAATTGGTTCAACAGTAATTGGCAACAGGCCAGGCACTGCTTATATGTATGTGTGTGTGTGTGTGTGTGTGTGTGTGTGTGTGGGTGTGGGTGTGTTCATGCTTTCACTGACATACACTTGAATTGAGTTGCGGGTGGCACATCACCCGAAAGGTGTAAGCAAACAATTTCGAAAGTGTCCATTTAGATACATAGTCATGGCTGAATTCAGGTGAATTCAAGTAGAAATTTGGATCTGCTCCAAACTACCATCTACAGCCTCGAAATTACTACTTTGGAGGTGGACGTCAGGACAGTGGTGATGTTTTTCAATGACATTAAAGCAGCACTTGGCAGGACAGGCATGTCAAACTGACAAAAACCTAAAGACATTAAGCCTGAAGAGAGGGGTGTGCCTGCCGTGCTGCATCCAAACGCCTGGGGTGAGTCTGTGTGATGTCGTCTTATAGCTGAAGATGTTTATCTGACAGCCGATCAACAAGATTTGCACCCTGACCTGGTCCGACCTTACTCTCTAATCTCAGCCTAGGGGTGAAAGGCCAGGGGGTCGTGGGAGGTTACTGTAGGCAGGCACTTAATGAAGGGAGTGGAAGGTCAGGCCTGGCTGATTTTATATGTATACAAAAGTGATTAAAGGCTTAAAGTCAAGTTGTAGGAAGAGGAGTGGAAAGTGTCTTTAGAGGCTGTTTTCATGGATGATAGAGAATTTAAAAGGCCCATATCATGCCTTGGGGTCCATTTATGAATTTGGTATGATTTTATTCACCTAAAACAGTCATAATTAATTGAGAGTGTGGCTGTACTGCTAGTAGGCTGATCTGTAAATGTGTTGCTTTTAATTATATCATAAAAGACAGGGGGATTAAAATGACCTGTTTTTGCAGTTTATTTCCATACATGGACTGTATGGGGAGTCTGAAGTGAAGCTTTTTCTAGCACTTATTTGGACTGGATCTGTTTCACATACTTCTTTGAAGCTGCGCTGATATCAGCTTCCCATTTGTCTGAATTTCCTGCAAGGAATCATGAAATAAAATCTCATGAGTACCTCCTGTGAATGCGGCTTTTCCCTGGGCTTGAATACAACACTAGAAGTTAAATGATTAAATAGACATAAATATGAACATCGTAGCCCTGGGTGGGGCTGGTTTTGAGTTCTTGTTATTCTCATGCTAATGGTTAGGTGTATCATTATTATTCTTTTTCTTCTTCTAACACATTTCGGTAGTATAAATATCGAGAGGCATGCACATGTATCTCGTTAAAAAAAATGTAATTACAATTTGTAAATCTCTTTCATCAGTGTTGTATTTTTGTTTTTTTGACCAATACTTATCGAATAGTCGACTATCGGCTGATATTATCAGTCAACCAGTGTTGGGCTCTGGTTTGAACGTCAGTGGCTGCCATATAGCTTTAGGGTTGTCAGCTGCAGGAAAAAAAGCAGACCAGGAGATATAACTTTTGAGAGATGCTTTCAAATAATCTGGTCAGACATCCTCTCGGCCTTCGCTGTAATGAGAGTTTGGAAGCGTGTGTGTGCACAGTACGACCCAAACACAGGAAACCATTTGGGTTAGCGGAGGAGGCAGCGCGAAAGTGGTGTGTAATTTAATTAATAAAGGGATTGGTTTCAGTTTCTGCTGTGTGTGTGTGATGAACAGCCTCACAGCCAAGAATGGTCATTCAGATCCCAGTCACCAAGAGCAGCATTAAACCTTATATTTACAGTGCATGGTTTAAATACAACCATCTTGCACTTCCACTCACTGGCCACTTTTTCTTGGAAATCCCATTGGACTTCCAACCACTGGCCATTTTATTAGAAAGACCTTGTCCTTAAACACTTACCTTGTACTGGCCATTTTAATGGAAATGCATATCCTTTGCTTGAGACTTTGATTGGGTTACTGGATAAGATGTTTGAACAAAGGCATAGCAGGAGATCCATTTGATTAAGTGTGTACATTTCCTGCATTCGGCATCCTCTACGTCACTGGATTATCACATCAATAGCTGCAAGGAGACTGAATATATGGGAGGACACATAGAGCCATATTGTTTCTCTGGAGTTATCATGTTCAGAACTGACCCTTCACCTTTGGTCTCTGCCTAGTACAATGCAAGCTTTGTGAGTAGAGGGCTAGTCTGTGGTCTACCATTGGGGTAAACTGCTTTGCCATTGCCTCCCTGAATCATTCGCTTCCATTTGCATCCCCCATCTTGTAGTCACCGTCCCCTCACACCCTGAGACAACGGACTCCATCCATATCATACTGCCTTTTGTTCCATCACATTCCCAAGACAGAACTCCAGGCCAAAAAGTCCAGAGGCGAAGGCCAGGCGTGTGGCCCAGCTCGTGTTGCCCCATTTACCGCCTCATAAATATGTCCAGTGTGGCAGCCCCTCTGCACCCAGCCCTCCGGCCGAAGGCTGTCCATTAAGCGCGGTTGGCATTTCCAACCCGGCGACCCTTCCAGAATTCCTGAGGCGGAACATGTCAAGGAATGCTTACTTGGTTCTTTTGTGCCAATGCCTCCAAGAGTGGCCTTTCAGAACCCTACTGTTCCCTTATCTTACCATCGTCTCCACAGCGACCCAGAAGTCACAAATGCCATGACTTTGGTCACGGCTGAAGCTGCCAGTGCATGGCATCACTGATGTGGCTTCAGTTGGTGGAAGAACAGCTTCTTTATTATTTTACATTTTATGTGTAAGATCTAGTTTATGCACCCATACTGAAAGCTTGTTTCCATCAGCATATCCGAGGTAGCACCATTCTACATTGTCCACTTGGTGAACTAGAGGAGTTTGACCTTGTTGCGGGGGAGAGGGGGGAACAGGAGCCATGTCAGGGGGAGGCTGTTGTAGAAGTTAATGCACAGCAGGTGTCTCCAAAAGGCATAATGGAGATCTGGTGATTGATCCAGATGTCGCGGATCATGCTAAGCTGCACTGACATGGGTCCCGGATAACTGCAATTGTCCCATTGACTGTGTTTAAATGTTTAAAGTTCAAGTGGTTTCAAATGCCATATTTTGGTCACTAATTTATCCATGGGTCCAGAGCTGAACTCTATATCCTTTAAGCTGTCCCACCCAAGTGACCTGCTGAAAGCAGTTCGTAGACATCAGCCTTACACATTAGCACTGATCCAATCTGGAAGCTGAAAGCGCTGACTTCTGATCAGGTTTCCAGCCAGTGGATCCTGATATCACGAGATAACGTCCCTGGTTGATCTTGGACCATTACTTAGCATTCCAAGTGAAGGCAAGCCTTTGTTTAGTGGGAAAACATCAGCAGGCTTTACACACTCGCCACATTGGTGTTAGTTAGTTAGTTATAGACATTCGAATCATTAAAAAGCTGAATACAACTAACCCCTTGACCCCCTGAAATTTGTTTAATACAATGTTTGTGAAATGTGAATAAATGAATGTTGAATTTTCAAAGTCTGCAAAATCGTGTTTGGTGAGCAATATAGCCACGTTATATTAATTCAATGCTATAAAACGAAAATCCTGTGCTGCAAGACAACCCATAGACATAATCCCAGGTTATAATAACCCCATACTGAACAGTGAACAATGAACAGTAGAAATAAACCTAACTATATGAATCATGTGCTATCAAGTGAAATAACAAGGATACTACTTCAGTGAGTAAATACTAGGATTTGTTTCTGAATAGCCCCACCCACCCTTAGTATAAGCAAGTGTGAAGGACTGCATGTATGTAAGAGGACAAGGAGAAGATAAGGAAAATGGAGGGAAGTGAAAGGGGAGATGGACATGCCGTATGGAGCAGATGGGATGGATAAGAGGAAAGGAAGGAGAGACACAGGGAGAGAAAGAGGGAGCAGATGTGGAGACGTGAGTGCGGTCGATAGAAGAGATGGAGTTTCTCTCCTCCCCTATCAGGTTTCTCATCCTGACCTCTACAAATGACTATCACATTCTGCTGCAGAGAACAGTCTCACACACACACACACACACACACACACACACACACACATACATACAAACAAGACTTCCTGGCGTGACGAGGCTTGCTTTGGCACTGGCTCCATTTTTTGCTCCCTTTAAACAAAACAGGCAATAAAAGTACAGTAAGGATGATTTTCTGGAGCCCACCTCACACCAACATGTCCAAGCGTACACTTTAAACAGACATGCACCAAGCCCAGTAACAAAGTATAATTGAGGGATTATTCAAGCCTGTACTTTTCCCTGTTTAACAGCTGTAGCTTGGAGTGATGTGTGACATTATGCAAGAAATAATTTGCGAGGGGGATTCCAAAGTGGTGCCTTAAGGGAGGGGGGGGTTGGCGTCCACCTACTGATGCTTTCAGCTTTGCTGACACTACACATCTGGAGGAAGTTGGAGAAACAAAATAGCACTTGCGTACAGACTCTGTTCCTCTTTCCTGAAATGGGTGTTTGGTTGTAATTGAAATAAGATTCATCAGGGCATGACCTTGAACTGTATCAGTCTATGTGTCAGGTAGTCAGATGTGATTTACCACATCACAAAACACATTTTCACTGCTCTACTGACCACTCCAGCCAACACTTGGCAGTGCCCGTTTGCATCTACTCTGCTATTAAAAAAGCATTTCATGATGCTCCTCACACATCACCCTTTCTACTGCCACTGTTTGTACATCCAGAGGGCATGGCTATGTGAGTTTATGCCCCTGTTAGCAGTGGGAGTGGCTTAAACACCTAATATATATATATTGGGGGTGTCGAATTAGCTTGTTAATTTTTATCAATTTGTCCCAGGAAAAATAATGCGTTAAAAAATGTACACTGATTAATCGCACCGCGTGACCTTAACCTGGTCCGGTGTTCTGCCAAAACATGCTACCAATCTAGATGTGCTGCTGTGCCCTTCTGCACATGTGCAGTTCCACAGTCTTGGGATTCGGTACTACCTAGCGTTAGGGAAGGTGGTTTATCTGTGCTATCTTGTGTTCACTGGTTTATGGTGATTAATATCTTTTAATTGTTACCTGTACATGTATTGTTTGCCCCTACAGGCTGTCTTCAGTGCACAGTTCAAGGGCATATGAGAGTATGTAGCTACTCTGGGGTCTGTGTCTGAAACTAGGAATATTAGCACTGTCCAGACATCACCACAAGCTGTTAGCATGGCATGATCTGAAGTAGCCTGTGCCCTGCATCACAGCAGCATTTCTCAGTGTTAGAACCTGATGATATAAACTTGTTCTATGCACCTCTAAAGATCTATATATATCTATCTAGCAGCGGACCCCACATTAAAATGCTTCTGACACCTGTGCTTCTATGTACATTGTCTTAAACTACACCCTATAGATGGACTTCTATCATTGTTCTTGCTAAAGCATTCTTGATTTTTCCTTCAGCATATTAGGTCATATTTTTGATTGGTGTGACCATTACTGCTCATGATCAGTGCGGTTAGTAATTCAACAAAAGAGACATTGAAAGTCTGTAATGTTGATTATTCATTCACTCATACAGGGGTGCAGATGGGACCTGATCCATCCCCCCTCATACCTCGCTCCGCCCCCCCCCGGAGCACAGATGATGTAGTGATGTATAACTAGTGATGTATATCTTAAGTCGAAAACCTGAACATGCTGCTCCATTGACCGTTCTCTGCGAGCACATAGTTCCAAGCAGCACATCTTGTGTTATTTTTCTGCGGCCCTGAGAGCTAGGAGCTCATTGGTTCCCGCCCACCACCAATTCATTGGGCCCCGTCCCCAAGTCCCGCCTCAAGCTCCGCCCCAAGCCATGCCCCCTGCCACCGCCGATTCACCCCCCCCGCATTAAAAATGCTATTTGCGCCCCTGCACTCATATGCCACAAACACAAAGACACAGAGAAAGTCTAAATAAAATCTAAATAAAAATAGAATGAGAGAGTGTCAGAACTGTCCATTCTTTGACATTTTGACTAAAATGGTTGTCTCTCTCTCTCTCTCTCTCTCTCTCTTACTCTCTCTCTTTCTCTCTGTCTCTCTGTTCTGGAAAAATCCAGAACGGCCATTCTGATGCGCTGAATGGAAATCTCTCTCTCTCTGTCGGGCCCGAGACGGCTGTTCTGCCGGCTGCCTTTTTTGGCTTTTTTGTGGCAATAAACATATTTTTTTCTGGATGTTTTCACACAAGGAGAGCCGTTCACATCGCCGCATGTCCCAATACTTTTGTCTTGCAACCTTCTGAGTTGCATATCTTGGCGGGGAATTTAAATTAAAAGACGGGTTTACCTTGAAAAGAGGTGAATATGGGGTTACCTTTACATTTTCTTTAAGGGTAATACATTAAACTGAGTTTAAAATGAAATTAAAGTGTTCTGGGAGCATGTTTGGGGGGCATATTTAGGCTTTTTTTTTAACCAAAACACAACAACGCGGTTTTTCCACTATATGCGGGTGCTCTTGGTACATAACCCCCGTGAAAAGCGAGGGATTACTGTATACACATTACAGTATACACTCACCGGCCATTTTATTAGGTACACCTTGCTAGTACAAGGTTGGGTGCCCTTTTTCCTTCAGATCTGCCTTAATTTTTCGTGGAATATATTCAATGTGTTGGAAACATTCCTCAAAGATTTTGATCCATATTAACATGATAGCATCACACAGTTTCTGCAGATTAGTCAGCTACATATCCACGAAGCGATTCTCACCGTTCCACCACATCTGGGGAGATCTGGTGACTGTGGAGTTTAGTGAACTCATTGTCATGTTCAAGAAACCAGTTTGAGATGATTTGAGCTTTGTGACATTATTCTGCTGGAAGTAGCCATCAGAAGATGGTACACTGTGGTCATAAAGGAATGGACATGGTCAGCAACAATACTCAGGTAGGCTGTGGCGTTATTTGTTCAATTGGTACTTAGGGCCCCAAATCTGCCAGGAAATTATCCCCCACTCCATTACACCACCACCACCAGCCTGAAACATTGATACAAGGCATGATGGATCCATGCTTTCATGCTGTTTATGCCAAATTCTGACTCTACCATCTTAATTTTGCTTAAGTCTGCTCATTCTCCTCTAACCTCTGATGTCAACAAGGCATTTTCATCCACACAACCCCCGATCACTGGATATTTTCTCTTTTTCGGACCATCCTCTGTAAACCCTAGAGATGATTGTGCATGAAAAATCAGTAGATCAGCAGTTTCTGAAATACTCAGACCAGCCCTTCTGGCACCAACAACCATGACACGTTCAAAGTCACTTAAATCCCCTTTCTTCCCCATTCTGATGAGTGGTCTGAACTTCAGCCACTTGTCTTCACGATGTCTAGATGCCTAAATGCATTGAGTTGCTGCCAAGTGATTGGCTAATTAGCTATTTGTGTTAACAAGCACTTGAACAGGTGTACCTAATGAAGTGGTTTTCTAGCAGGTACATATAGTGCAATAAAATAGATTTTTTGGTACTTTCCATTTAAAAATAAATGCTGATATCTGTCATTTTTTCCACAAAATGGGTTACCTAGTATGAAGCAGGTCTGTTTTTAGTTCAGGAATTAGATGCTTAAAATACTGTGCATTTTGTGCAAATCTTTCCTTTATTCTCCAATATAATTGCCAATGTGAAAGCTGAAATGAAATCTAAATTAGCTGGACAGCTTTATATTAATCACTGTGTATATATAGTTGGCCAGTTTGAGAGATTTGCTTCAGAGAAGATAAAGGCCGTACAGTTACACTGCACACACAATGCTGCTCCATATTTTGTGTCACATAGTGTGTCAGAGCACTTATGGGAGAATGATGCGATAGCTACCCCCATCACCTCTGCACTTTGATCCATGCGTTCACAACATCTCTGTTTATCATTTTTCTTGTTCCATTTTTGTGGAACAAGAAAAAGTATGTGGCCCTCTGCTTCCGCTCCATCTTTCTGACAATCTTTTTTTTTTTATTCTCTTACTCTCTTTTTTCTCTTTTTCCTCATTCAATCCTCTTTGTTTAGCACATGCTAATACCACTCCCTCCCACACTCCTCCACTCCCATGGCTCAGGAGGTGTAGATCTCTCCAGCATGTGTAGATCTCTTCAGCACTAAAATGTAACTAAAAGTCCTCCGGGAATGATTACATCAGTGTGTGGGTTCGTAGAAGGGCCAGCGCAACATTCTAGTCTCATAAAACAAACCTCCTCTCACATGTAGTAGATGATGGTTAGTGTGTAGTTTGGGAATCACAAACACAATGCAGTAGAAATGCGAAACAAACAGACAAACAGATGAAATGTACAGACAGCAAAATTATTTACATGAATTAATAAAAAACGTTGTGATTGAATAACTGTTAACCCCCATTTTTGTGAAACCCCTACATTCGTTTTGATACAAGCAGCTGCTGTCACAAGTAACGTAATTGAGTAGCCACTTGTGTGCAATTAAAGTATCATGTGGTCTCAGCATGAATAAATCCATTTCTGGAAGTCCCCAGAGTTTGTTAGCAACCATGGCAAAACAAACAGCATTTTGAAAACCAAGTACATTCAAGTCCATAGTGATGTTCTAGAGCAGTAACAATCAATAAAAAAAAGAAAATTCAGTATAGTGTGTGAAACTATCATTGGTTGGTGAGGAACTTCACAATTTGGAAACTGTGGCTGAAAGGAGAGCATTGTCTAGACTTTAGCCCATCATTGACAATGCTGAACACCCACTCCACAGTGTGTTTGAACTGAGAAGTACCTTTAGCCACAGATTCACTAGCAAAAAGTGTTCCACTGAAAACAACAAAAAAATCCTTGCCACCACCATTAAACTCTACAACTCCTCCCTCTGTCGCACATCTACACAATAATCTGTCCAATAAGCTCATGCTACTTTGTTGTGCAATTTTTTAGAGTTTGAATCATTATCATTAATGTGCACTATTATCTTATTATTATTTGCAGTAGTCTATCACATGCAATATCATGCACTTTTCTTATTCAGGTGCTAAAACATTATCGTTAAGTTCAATATCTTATGTGCAGCAGTCTTGTCATGTACAGTATAATCTTCAGCTTTTGTAACGGGTGTTAAATCATTTCATTATACTCCTAATGTGTACTCGTACAGATTTTAATGTACTTAGATTATGCTAAGTGTGAGGTTTTCCCAGGAAAAAAACTAATAGAAGCGCTGATAAATGCCATTTTCTTGCTCTTTCCTTGCATTCCCGATTCTGCTCTTGGAATATGTGTCAGTTCTGCCTTTGGAGTATCTGGGCTCGCAGTGAATTATAACAGGTACCTTGTACTGGCATAAAACTGTACTGGCATAAAACCTTAGCATGTGTAACCTGTATGCTGCATACGCTGTAGTACTTCTGTCCTGTGTTGGATGTATAACACAGGACAGAAGTACTACAATTTTGCAAACAAAGGGCTAACTTCATCTGTCCAAGCTGAAATCTTTCCCTGTACAAACGGGACAGACAGATATACCCTTGTGTGTTCATGCTGTGCTGTTTTCTTGGTGCTTAGGTGTCCTGCCTGCTTATTAAAGACAAAGGACTACTCAGTGTGGCCTTACAGCACTAATGGATTTCCCCTCTCTGCTCAGTCTTACTTGTCTGGTGCACAAGCATTCATTCACAAGTCTCAGTAGCACAGGTCAGGCATATCAGTGATGCATTTCAATGCATTGGAAATGAAATTCTTTCATTGATGGGAGGTGTTAGATCTTAAATTGTGTGTTTGGGTGGGGAAAGATTTAACATTTCAGAAAAAAGAAAATGTGGCATGAGAAAGTGTATCCTCTCTCTCTCCCACTCCCCCTCTTTCTCTCTCTCTCTCGTTCTCTCTCTTGTTTCCTTGTAATAGACATAACAGCACCCCGATTCATAATTTTGGCCTGAATTCTGTATAAGATAAGATAAGATACACCTTTATTAGTCCCACAAGTGGGAAAGTTATATTGTTATGGGGGCATTCTGGGCGACAGCTGTGCACCCGACGGCTGTTCTGGACTTTTAGTTTATGAGACATGCCAATGACGTGACAAATGTTTAGGCAGCTCAAAATCTCAGACGATTTTAAAATTCCGGCCGGACGCCGGACTCAGGACTCAAAAAGAGGACATGTCTGGGGAAACAGAGTTATACGAAGAAGACAGGAAGGGCTTCCACTTCAGAGGACATGGACAGAGCAGTGAGAGAGGTGGAGAGGTGGAAATCGACAGGTGGCGAGGCAGATGAACATATGCAGGATGACATTAAAACGATACATGGAGGAGAAAAAGATAGATGGAAAAGAAATAAGGCCAGGATATAAAATAACTGGACTTGCCAATTAAGTGTTTGATGAACATGGAGAAAGAGCTGGCAGAACATATAAAGGCACTAGCAGCAATGTTTCACAGTCTAAGTCCCATGAAATGCTGTGAACTGGCTTTTGATTACACATGAAGAAATGAATCCCTGCCAGCTGGATCAAAGAGGAAAAAGCAGGTTGGGTTAAGTGTGCATTTATTAAGAAAAACTAATAGGGAAAAACCATTATGCTAATAATGCTAATAATGCTAAGAAACTTTTAATCTTTTCTAGGACGTGATTGGTCTGCGGCCTTTAAAGCACGCCACCATTTGTCATGTCACACTCCTGAAGCAACCTCTCTTGGTAGAGCCTTTAATAGGCACAACGTGGGGGAGTTCTTGGCCTTTGATGTTGTAAAATACCTTTAAATAAATCATAAATGAGCAATTTGTTATTGAATTTGTCTAGCTTTTATATAGAATGACAGTTTCTGAGATCAAAATATACTGTTTTACTTCAACAATCAATGGCACAATTTACCCCATTGTATTCTCTCCAACGGCACAACTCAACCCACACCGGGGGCAAGTTGTGCCACGAGACCACTTTTTTTCAGGAAGCTATATTTCCTACATACTATATTTCAGATCCAAAGTGATTGTTCCCAGGGATGCACCACATCCTGAAATATATGTACATATTTTAGTTGGAAGCATTACTGTCATGGCCTCACTTTAAAGTCACTTAAAAAAACTGGCACAGTAAAAACTGGCACAACTCACCCCACTCTCTCCTACTACTGATGGCTATTTGTTGTTCATTTGTTTTTAGCCGTTTAGCATGGCTGGTTGATTTATTCCTTTACCGTATCATCATGCAATTATTTTTCAACAGAACCAGGGCTGGACTGGGACAAAAAATCTTACCAGGCATTTTGAGACCGGCCCACCCGACAGGGTGGGGGCGGTGCTAACGGGATTCCGCGCAGGCCCAAATTTACGTTATCCTTCTCGATATCGTGCTTTCAGGTTGGGTGGGGCGTGGTTTGCTGACGGGATTCCGCGCCGGCCCAAATTTACCATCGGCCCACCGGGCAAATGCCCGATGGCCAGTCCAGCACTGAACAGAACTTTAGAGTCCAAAACAGCAGCCTTCTTATAGTACCCAGTTTAGTGTACAGTCTGTAGAAATGGCCAGCATTCCATTTATTTCATTTAACATAACATATGGATTTTAGTTATTGTGTCCTTGGTTGCTGTGTGATGCATGATTGAAGCACTCTCTTTGTCTTGCAGAATTGAAGCAGTAGAATGATCACTGTCGTCTCACAGTATTTATCCTAGTTTAATGATCCTCTCCCTCTCAGGAATGCAAATGCCTCCAGTTTTTGGATGACTTCCTGATAGAATAAAGGAAATGGTTTGTTTCAGACCCCCTTGCTCCATCCCTTCCTCCCCTCAACTTTCCAGCCTTTCTTTCTTTTTTATATTTTAATACAGAGAGGCTTTATGGCTCTGGGGTTGTGGAGGGTGATGCAAAATATGAGGCGACGCATGAAAGAATTCCACACATACCACTGGCACTTATTCATGGATTTTATGAGATGACCGATATCCTGTTTATTTCTGTTAACCCAAACAGTGCAGCTTTACATCTGCAAGGTGTAAATAATTAAACCTAATGAATTACACAGTGTGTATATACTAATACACATTTGATCCAATGACAGAGAGAGGGAAGAGAAAGAGAGAGAAAGAGTGAGACTATAAGCATACTTATATGGTTTTGAGTTAGGTGTGGATACCACCATCTGTAACCCGATCTCTTTTTGTGCAGCCATCACGAAATACAATTTAATCAAAATACATGCTGCGATCACGATTTAGGGCTTTTTTTGTGCTAGGACAGCACTTCACTACCCTGTATTTTAATGCACAGTGCATAACACCGTCAGTATCTGCACTAAGATACAAAGATACGGTGGTGTTAAAATACATAAAGTGGGAAATTTGGGACTAATAAAGGTTTATCTTAACTCTCTCTTAATAAAAAAAAAACATATATATATACTTCATATAATGATTAGAATATACTATTAAATGTTTAATAGAGCTATTCTAAATACATTTTCTGCCTCGCTGTAAACATCAATTTGTCTCCTTTATGAATCCCCAGATTGGTTTGCCCCATGACTCCCATTAGAATGACTTGTCCCTTGTTTGTCCCTGTTTATTTAAACCACCTCAGCTATGAGGCTAGCATCTGTCCACCCTTATTCGTGCCCTCTCTCCTACCCACTTGTCCCTTACTATTTTATATTTGTTTCCTAGTGCTGGTTCTATTATGCCTGGATAGTGCTTCTCCCATGTTTTAAGGTTCCCTATGCTGTGGATGTCTGCCGCTCAGCAGCTTAGTGTGCCTGGTTCATGTCAGCTTCTCCATTCAAGACCATGCAGCCTACCCCTACTAGTTGTTGGTATCTCATTTGTCTGTTGCTCTGGACCTTGTGTTTTTGCTATGTGCAAGCCTTTCTTGTCTGGAGTGCGTTCCACTGTGGTGAGGTCTTACTTGGAGCCATGTGTGGCTGTTGGACTTCCTTGTTAAGTGTTTAGTGGGCTTTCCTGTGAGATTTGACAGCCATGCACGTCGGTTAGCCCCTGGTGCCTTATGTGGTTGTCTTTGTAGGCCCCACTCAGCAGGTGTGTTTACAACTGCCCCCTGTTCCTGAGAGGGCTTCACTGGTGTGTAAATCATATGTACAGTGAGTATTCGCAAGGCATGACTTTTTCCACATGTTATAACCTTATTCAAAAATTGATTAAATTCATTTTTTTCTCAGAATTCTACACACAACACCCCATAATGACAATGTGAAAAAAGTTTACTGGAGGTTTTTGCAAATTTATTAAAAATAAAAAAACTAAGAAATCACATGTACATAAGTATTCACAGCCTTTGCCATGAAGCTCAAAATTGAGCTCAGGTACATCCTGTTTCCCTGATCATCCTTGAGATGTTTCTGCAGCTTAATTGGAGTCCACCTGTGGTAAATTCAGTTGATTGGACATGATTT
>JBBPCY010073383.1:0-10363 GCA_037974405.1 Brachyalestes nurse | reverse complement strand
ATAGATAGACAGATAGATAGATAGATAGATAGATAGATAGATAGATAGATAGATAGATAGATAGACAGATAGATAGACAGACAGATAGATAGACAGACAGACAGACAGATAGATATATAGATAGATAGACAGATAGATAGATAGACAGACAGACAGACAGGCAGACAGACAGACAGACAGATAGATAGACAGACAGACAGACAGACAGACAGACAGACAGACAGACAGACAGATAGATAGATAGACAGATCAATTTTTGTTTAAGTACAAGATGTCCTTAAACTTATTCAGCGTATTCAGCCTGATAAAAGTGCATTTGGTTAGGTCATATATGTGAGACTTTTGCCCTCTGTTTCTCAAGACTCTGTGGGCATGAAAGCGCCACCCGGAGGGCAATAATTTACACTCATTAAAAAAACACTGGGTTATTTTACCACTAGCCTTGTTTGAGAGACTTCATCAAGGCTTCTTTGTTTAGTGCCAGCTACCTTGTCTGCCACATTCATAATGCTAAGCAGAGGAGCTTGTTCTCTGAGTCATGTTAGTCTTGCCAGACTATTAGCTTTAGAATGTTAATACAGTCTCAATAAGAGACTGGTCAAAAAGGGATAAGATGGTCAAGTAGAAAATAAAAGGGCTTAATGTCCTAAGAAAATAAAATGCCTTTATTATTGGTGTACTTGGAGCAGCTAATCCTGTAATTTACTGCAACCATGTCTCAGAATTCACTTGCTTCGTCAAACCACTGCATCTCTTCACTGCAGATAACTGTTAGCTGTGGAATGTTCAGATAAAACTGATGATCGTCTTTTAAAACAGTCATTAACAGAATCCTATCACCGGAAGGGGAATTTGTTCAGAAATTTGGATCCAACTAAGGTCTTTTTCTCAGACATGAAGGGTTATCCATTCGCTACCCACTTTATTAGAAACCTCAGCTTTTTACTTCCACTCCCTCCCCTTTTTATGAAATACATTTGTATGTGAAAGTTTGGGCACTTCTGGTCAAATTACACCACACTGACAAAAGTATTAAGACACCTGACCATTACACCAACAGGTCTTTAATGACACTGCATTCAAAAACATAGACTTTAATATGGAGTTGGTCCCCCCATTGCGGGGTTTCACTCTTCTTGGAAGGCTTTCCACAAGATTTTGAAGTGTTTCTGTGGGAATTTATCTTAAGTACCAAGTCATCTGCTCATTTTAGATAAATAACACTGACAAACAATTTCTTTATGTATTTTTCACTGTGTGCAATGTCATGAAGAGATGGAAGTTAACCTGGAGATGGATTGACCTGGCATGAGATGCACATGTCCACTCTGCAGTGTTCCTGCAACAATATAATTTAGGTGGAAGGGATCAGAAAGTAATATCAACTGTGATATCGCTGTGGTCACAAATGTCACACTACACTATACTTTCCTTGGTAGTGTTACTACATTTGCCTACCGCTGTTACATGATTCAGTTGTAAGTTCATTGAAATATCATAACATTGCAAGGCAAACTGTAATGTGCATTGTGGCCATGTGACAGTACATTGTGGAAAATGATATGTTTATTAATAATGATATTTGATGTACCTGCATTGTTTATAGTATTGTTAAACCAGCGTCAATCACCAAACCAGTCCAGCATATCACCACCCAACCTTTCAGCTTTTGTGGCACAGCTGAACACAACTAAAAAGTCCTCAGTGATGAAAGGTTTTAAAATCTACTCATGCTTTTCAACAGATTGGCTACAGTCTCTAACTGCACACCAGCAAGGTGTTTAAACAACTTTGTTTAGCAACACAGAATCCTTTTACTTGCACTCAAGAGCACATATATATACATATATATATATATATATATATATATAGGTCTGTCTTTTAGTTGTGTTGGTATCTATATGAAGGACCTAATATTACAGAGAAACCGCCTCATTCACCGCATCACAGCCACCATGTAAAAAAACAGAAGCAAAAAAAGAACAGAAAGAGAACACAAGATTGCAAGTAATTTCAACAAGCGATTTCCTCAAGTATCAGAAACATTCTCTGATCCTGAAAACTACAGGACAGGACAGGATCTGAAGAGAGAGTTTAGGGCAAGTTTAGTGACATGAATAATAGTTTTGGGCAGTGCTTTTTTAAAGCAGTAGTCATCCAGTTTTAATGGTACTCTATACGGACAAAAGTATTGAGACATCAGTTTTTCAGGATTTGGGTTGGGCCCCCTACTTACAGCAAAGGGCATTCTTAATGCTTCAGCATATCATACATTTTTGGACGACTTTGTGGACATTGTTTGAGGAGAAACCTTTTCTATTCCAGCATGACTGTGCATAAAGAAAGCAAGGTTCATAAAGACATGGTTGGATGAGTTCGGTGTGGAAGAACTTGACAGGCCTGCACAGAGCCCTGACCTCAACCCCATCCAACTCCTTTGGGATGAATTGGAACAGAGATCCAGGCCGTCTCTTCCAACATCAGTGCCTGACCTCATAAATGCACTACAGGTACAAATTCCCACAGAAACTACAAAATCTTGTGGAAAGCTGTTATAGCTGCAAAGGGGGACCAACTCAGTATTAAAGTCTATATATATTTAAATGCCAGGTTACTAAAGTCCCTGTTAGTAGAATGGTCAGGCGTCCCAATACTTTTGTCCATGTAGTATATTTACTTTGAGAAAAACCTGCTTCACTGATGAGGTTTGTGTGATTTGACTAAAACCCTGATTGGACTCCGCCCGTGTTTCTGAGGCTGGGTGTGTGTACGCCCCCCGGAGGCCCGGAGGACCCCCTGTTCCTCACCGGCTCGGCCTGTCTGCTGAGCCCTCTGTCTGAGAGAGCCGCCATATTGTCACCCCCGAGGAGCCGAGAGGTAATGTGTGCTGTTCTTTTCACAGATTTATTCGGTGCTTGAATAAAATAAAACGCGTTTCCTTGTTAGGGCTCCGAAAGCCAACCACAGTGTGAATTCAGGTTCATTTTGTGCTCGTTTCTAACTAGAAAAGACGTAGAAAAGATGTAGCCAGCTAGGCTAGGCAGCACGTAAGCTGGATCTTTTCTCCTCAGAAGCAGCAAGAGAGCCAGTACTTCAGTCCAGTTTTGGAGAGAGGATTTCTCCAAGCCTCCTAGCCTCCAGTAAGCTAAGTAATACAGCAAAATATTCCTTAGAACAGTCTTTTCTACTTGGAGAAACTTGTCCATTACTAGCTTGAGGCTGCCTCACTTGTTGCAAAGCACCAGGGTGGCAGCTATCTAGGTCTCTTCTGAAGTGTTATTTTTCGTTCTTTTGTGTTTAAATACTCAATAAAAATGTGATAATGGTTTTGTTTCAAGAGAAAGTGTACATTAGCAAATACATTTCCATCCCTGGCTCTAAGTGAGGTCTCCTGTCCCTCCATCTAACCTGAAAAAGGTTAGCTAGCTAAGCTCTAACTCCTGAGAGCCCTGCTATCAGATCATCAGTGCCACTAAGCGTTTTAAACACAGCTAGAAGAAATAAAGGAAAACGAGCTGACTAATTTAAATCAAACAGATCTACATGTGTTTTCTATCTATTCTTGTAGTGATCAGTGTTTCTTCAAGGCATTTCAATATTCATCCCATTAAAAAAAACTGTTTCTTGTAAAAATCAAGTATGTTTCAGTAACAGGAGCAGAAAAGGGAAAGACCCTGCATCTATCAAAAACCTTACATTTAATCACTTGTGTTAGCCGCTGTTATCATTCAGCTTATAACTGCTTATGACTTTTCGCTATATTTTGCATTTTTACATAGCTCTGATCTGTGCAACTGTTCTTGATATAATAGGTGTATTTTTGTGTTTTCATGTTGTTTCCAAGGCCAAAATGGGTTCACAAGGTGGAACAGCAAAAACTATAAAAACCCCAGACTCAGTTACCCTTTTTTGGGGGGACAGACTGCAATGTTTATATGTGAAAATTTCAGTTTTTAATGATTTAAGGCAATACTGAATAGTCAGTATTGCAATGTAATGGCTATAAATACACCATTACAAAATTAAGCCCTGGTTTCCCTGTGACAGACATCTGCAACAAACCACCCATGCTGGAAGACACATTGCTGTGTGCTCTTGTGATGGCTGCTTGTGTAGCTTGAATGCTTCAGTGAAGGCAATGTCTCTACATTCAAATATGTTTTAAATTCTCTCTGATGTATCATAGCCAATGATAGCATGGCAGAAAGTCAGGACTTAAGACTCCCAAAAACAAATTCCCAAAAACATGAGAATTATTGGAAAGTAGATGTGCAAATATTGACTGAGATGCCGCTCACCACTATTACAGTTAGTGTTTGGATTTAGTCTGAATTCACCACAGTTTTCCTTTCTGCACATAACTGTAGTCATAGGTTTTCAGTGTGTTTTATCTAACGTGGTTCTATTGTAACTTATCACGTCTTAAATAAAACGAAGCAATGTGATACGTCATATCATAAAATTGAATGTTGTATACACTTAAAGCATTGTGGTGTTTTGCCTTATGACCCACCCCTATGCACACCACAGCATTGACAAAACAATATAGCGATCCTGATTCATGTAGTAAGACTCAGTAGGCATTGTTTGAGTTTCATCCATATTTACCTAAAGTCCCTTACAATACTGAATACCTGTGATTTTACTCCGATTTAACTGATAGTTCTTTTTCCCCCTCTGATATGGGTTCCTGATCCGCAAGTTTCTGCCAACATCAAGTTCTAGTATCGATTCTAACTGTCTAACATAATTACTCAGTAGGTGCCCATAAGTCCTGATATTTATACAATCCACATTTATGAATTGATTGTTTGGAAATAGCAGTGTTCTGTGTTGCAATTCTGCATCACATTGAAGCTTTGAAAAGTCCTTGTGCTTTTCAGCTTGTTTGTCTTTAAATGTTTAGCCGAATTTGATTTATTGATCTCCTCGCTTGTGCTATCCATTGAAATCGTGTTGCAGTTGGTATTTGTACCACTGCTCGTGTTGAGTGAAATATTTTACACGGCTGACAGGTTGCTCGTATTAGTAAAGCTCCATCTACTGGCATGCTCATTATTGTGTTTGCACAATGTTATTATTATAATAATATTATTTCAGAGTAGTACAGATTGTATTAGCTATTATTGTATGAGATCACTCATGTTCCATCTTTACCTGAAACCGTATACTGCTGTACACGGCTTAGGGTTCATTCTATAGCCTGGCAACCAACCTAAACATCCTTTTACAATGTGATTCTACATCAGTGCAGGAGTAAGACCGGTCCACTAGCTAACAAATGGACTTGCCAAGCTTGTTCATGGCTGCTTTTCTGCAGCCGGCTGGATGGTTTGGTAACTATCTAATTGTGATGTTTCTGCATATCTAATCAAAAGAGCCTTTATGTCAGACACAATCGATGTTCCAGTTCATCCTAAAAGGTATTCTGTCGAGTTGAGGTCGTGGCTCTGTGCAAGCCACTGGAGTTCCTCTACATGGAACTCGGCAAACAGCTTTGTGTACAGTCCTGCTGGAACGAGAAAGGGCATAAACTTTAGGTACAAAGTTGTATTATAATTGTGTTAAGGGTCTGAGCCCAAACCCTGAAAAACAGCCCCAGACCATTGTTTCCTCTTCTTAAATTTACTGTTGGCACAAAATCTGCGTGTGTTCTCCTGGTATCCACCAAACCCAGATTTGTCATGTTTATTGGAACTATCCATGAAAACCCATTTCAAGAGGTTCCTCATGTGCAGTTCCTGTGCTGATGTTTCTTCCAGAGGTGATTTGTAACTCTGTAGTGAGTAAAGCATCAGGAGATACCTACTACAGTCATCAGCATTTGGTACCCCTGCTCTGTGAATTTGGGTGGTCTACAGCATTATGGTTGAGCTGTTGTTGCTTCTAGATGCTTTGTTTTCGCAATATTAGCATTTACGGTTGGCTGGGGTAGATCTAACAGGCCAGAAATATTAAAAACTGACTTTGCATGTTGGCAGTCCCACATAGGATCACTGAGCTCTTCAGTGCACCCCATTCTACTGCTAGTATTTTGACTCTGGAAGTTGCGTAAGTATCTGCTTGATTTTATACCCTTGTTAGCAATGGGTGTGCTTACACTCCTGAACTAGCCTAAACAATGGTGTCCACATACTTTTGGCCATATAGTGTAAATCTCATGTTCAGGCAGTTCACAAGCACCTAGTTTTAAGGTAAATTTCCATCACAGGCTGTTGATGATGCAGAGTAAACATTTCACTTTTCCAGACTGCAATTATGGCATGAAATGATGAATCATTCAGCCCTGGATGGTTACAGCGTGAATCAGATCAAGTAGCGTACATGAGGCATACATAAATGAGTTTTTATTTTCTGTCAGTAGCCATTTTTTTCCATTCTTTATTTTTTATAACTTTGTAGTGCTTGGTTTTGTTATATATCTATGACTGCACATGTGTGAGGTGTGTCGATAGAGCTTGTAAAATCAAAATATGCTAAAACAGCTTACCCGCTGTGTCCTGTGTTTTTGTCCTGTGACATTAACCAAGGTCTTCCAGTCCTGTGATGAAGCTCCTAAATCTTATCACTGAGTAGCTCCGTCATCTATTATGAATGTGCTTGCCTTTACCATTCTTTGTTAAGGCACAGATCATCACCGTATCAGTTTTCTAGATAAACTTACCCAGCAGTGAGACAGTGAGGTCTTCTGTGGTTTTACAGTTGTTTAGGTGCTTTTTGATGGCATATGTTGGAAAGTGATGGTTGGTGCTTCAGATATTGACATCCCTGAAGTGCTTAGGGATTTTATTTGAATGCATAAAGTACAACTACAAAACATGATTAACATTTTCTGCTTTGTTCTCTAACTTCTCTTCAGTTGTGTTACCTTGTGTATACCACAGTAGTTCTTTCAGATCCCGGCAGACAAAGCTTTGTTTCTCTTTAGTTGGCACAAGTCTTGTGACTTACACTTTTTTTTGCGGCGCATGTGATATCAAGTTTAGTTGTGGTGCTTGAACAACACTGTTCGTCCTCCAAGGTAGATGTAAGCTGAGGCCCAAGAATTTGTGGAATGATACTTCAGACCAGTATGAGTGGCAAAACACAACTGTCTATTGTATCTGGTGTTACACTTCTGAGGATGGTGTTTAACATCAGTATCTGTTTTGTGACGGTCTGGTGACATCCTTGTTCTTATTGTCGTGTATTTTCACCGACCTGTAATCTCCCCTAAAACAGTTTGGAGGAAAGAGTTTACTTTTAATTAAACAATTGACCTTATGTGTTGAATATGGACATGAAATAACTTGTATATAGGAGGACCAGCTTCCGTTAGCCTTTTTTAGCTTTCACTTTCTCATCCCTATGTAATGAAACAGAATAGCATAGTTTTTCTATTACTGAAGTATTTTTTTTTATTAAAAGTATTGACCTTACACAAACTCTAGAAAGCTCAAGTAATACAGTTTGCTGTCATTCAGTGCTCTTCGTTTCTATGTTATGATCCAGTATGCTAAAGTGTGTTGCTTAGTCCTACAAGATTCCTAGTTAAGACTTAAGTAAAGATGAAGGCAGATGCGGTTGTTTTGAGAACAGATGAACTGCGTGTATGCACTTCTGCTAGTCATAAATATTGTAGTTTCACAGTATTTCAGTGGAGCAACCATTAAAACATGTTGCATTGGCATCGTCTTCCTTCAAGGTACACTGACCAGCATGAGTGGCCAACTCTTATTTAAGCAGCTAACTTTGTGTATCTGCTAGGGCTGTCACAAATAATTGTTATAGAATACTCAGTTAAAGAAATTGATTCCTTGATTAATCAATCTATTTATTAATTCTCACTTTGAGGGATAAACGAGGTGTTTGCTGTTAGCACTGAAGCTGCTCAGTTTAGTCATGCTCTTTGGAAGAGTAACAGGATTTTAAAACAGAATTTAACACTGAGACAGCAGCAACAATATGATGAATATATCAAATTGTAAGTTATTTGAAATCAACGTGGGAATGACTACACAGTGTAAGGATTGTTGAAAGATACCACACTTGTGGTGCTTTTCCACTGGCACAATTAACCATGCTGTACAGCAAACAAATGTTTTTCCATTACAAATAAAGCGGGCCGTATGCAAGCTGTTCCTGTGCTGTCAGTGACCTACTCGAAAGCGGGCCGCAGCCGAACCCGCTGCTTCAATGATTCGCTCCTTTCTGATTGGTTGAAATGTTGTCATCACGACATGGAAAGAAGCCGTTGGTTTTTTTTTTCCCCGAATGGGAAGTCAGTGACGTACAAGAACTACTATCTGTTTGAGCTAATGATAAATTTCAGTGGGAGTTTCTGTGAGGCTAACAAATTTATCTTTAAGATATCTTTGAGAATTGTGTACCATGACATCACTAACAAGTTAGCTGAGTTAGGTATTTGTTGCATGGCTAAAGAGTGTTGAGAAAAATTGTAAAAATGTAAAGAAGACTGTAAACAACAAAAGACCACAATAAGAAATACAGCTCTGACAGAAAAACTTTCTACTGGTTTGACCCCACAGACGTGGTTTTGGGACGGTGGTCCATAAACTGTGGGGAGAGAGTTGTTCTAATCTGATGTCTAAAACACTGGCTTAGACACAGGAAAATCAAAGTGTGCAACAATGTCCGTGCCTTCGCAATATGGTTTAGGTTCAATGCGGTTCCCTTTCCGCCCAAGGGGCTAAGATTAATGTATTTTGTACCTGCTCTCATTTGTTGCATTCCATGGGTGCTTTCACATCTGTGGTTCGGTTCATTTGGTCCGGACCAAGGGCAACAAATGATACACTGTAGCATTTTTCTGCTGTTTTGGGTCCTTTTCACGCCACACTGATTGCGATTGTCACATTCACACCTGCCCAAACGAACCGCACCAAGTAGGAAAACGAACTCTAGTGCGATTCAACCGAACTAAATGAGGCAGGTGTGAAAACACCCTAAATGACTAAATGAAAGAGAGGCTAGGGAGTACTCACAAGGGTTTGATGACTTCTGAGTAAATGTTTTATGTGACATGTCAAAATGAATTTCAGCAAGATTTGAGAAGGGGAATAAATCATACTAGTGAAATTGTTGGGACTACATCAAAGAAGAATACCTTAGTCATAGTGATGTTCACTACTTGTGGTGGCTCTCAGGTCAATGCATGCATTGAATCTGACATTTTGAATGGGAACATAGTGGAATACAGTTGGCTAAATTAAGTAATGAGTTGTCATTGGTTAACTTGGTGAATGGTCATTCACAGTCTGATTCGTTTATAAACCACAACAACAGCGACACGTCTTTTTTTCATAACTGACATGTGCTTTTGTGTCTAAAATGCTGTTTACGAGCCTGCCGCCTCTGTAGATTTCGCCGGACAATTTTTTGCTTTTTTGTGCCTGCTGTAGCCGGTAGAGTGAGGTGATGTCACAATGCTCGTTCAGAGATTTTCTCTCCCCTATGCACTGTTAATGCGACTTGCCCCTCCAATCCCTTTTCACATTCATCACGGAGGCAACTTGATCACAAAAACAAGCTGTCACGCCCCCAGTCCGTAGGGACCCTTATTTTGACTGGGGGCGTGGCAGCGGTATAGGCCAAACTGGACAATAGTTTGGGGACACTCGGGTGCACCTGATTTGAGTTTCTGGGGACACTTTATTGTTTCACGTGTTTTGTGTTATCACAGTGTTGTCATGTCTGTTTCACTGTCTCGTTGTCCGGTTTTCAGTTTTCACAAGTGGGTTAGTTCGTGTGTGTGTTCTGTTTTGGAAAACGTATCGGCCCGCATGCCTGTTTATTTCTGTTTGTTCACTGTTTGGAATAAAGCATCACAAAGAAAATGGATACTGTCTGCCTCTGTGCCTCCTGCTTGAACGCACCACGGGCAACCGTGACACAAGCACATGGGAGGGGTATGTAATGCATGTGTCAGAGTTGGAAATTTGCCAGTTAGTCAAATGGCCTTGGAGGAAAAATGGCTCCAAAATTCATGTAATAATAATAATAATAAAAATAATACTAATTGTGAGGATGTTACTATTATAATAAATAAATATATAAAATAAATAATAACAATTCCACAATCACACTAATTACACAGGTCAACGGGTCAAAATAATCAGAGATAAGTTTATGTGGGTTTTGTAGTGTTTTCATGCTGATTTCAAATCGGTGTTTAGTTTTTCCCGCATGTACAGTTTTTGTGATGAAGCTAGTTATATGTTGCATGATAGTTAGGATAATTAGCATGAGGGCTGTAATGATATACGATACAATACCGAATGTGAGGAGTGAGGAGGGTGAATCGCGACACACCCCTTCCCATATAACTCCTTCCCGTATACAGTTCCCGCCCAGAAACATACGT
>JBBPCY010073382.1:0-10363 GCA_037974405.1 Brachyalestes nurse | reverse complement strand
CTCTCTCTCTCTCTCTCTCTCACACACACACACACACACACACACACACACACACACACACACACACACACACACAGTATGAATATCAATATCAAGCTCACAGCATGGGCCAGAATACCAACTGACTCTCTAATCTGTCTCATG
Organism: Brachyalestes nurse; assembly: GCA_037974405.1. Lineage (NCBI taxonomy): Eukaryota > Metazoa > Chordata > Actinopteri > Characiformes > Alestidae > Brachyalestes > Brachyalestes nurse. The sequence continues at coordinate 10,219 of JBBPCY010073382.1, read as the reverse complement.
TCACTTCAACTGGTCAGGTGAGTTTGATTCTGTCCTTCATGATGCATTTCTCCACCATCAAACACACACACACACACCACAAGAGTAAGCCTACATCTTTTTTCCAACTACTTTCATGTCTAAAAATAGATACAACTGGCCATGTATGAAATGTGAATGAGACAGGTCAGTCAAATCTGAAGAGACCAAGAGGATGAAAGGAAGAGTAAAAGATAAAAAGAGCAGATGAGGAGACAGCATTTTAGTTGTTCTTTTAGGGCAGGTGGGGACCCTGGATGGACCCTGTCATGAATCTTAAAAAAGAGACACCTTTCTTATTTGAGATGGCGAGCCTCAGCGCGGAGCTGCGGAGTGAGAGATGTGTATCAGTACGGAATTCTCAGAGGATGGTACCAAAAAAAAATCTACTGTGAAACATGTCAAAAGCCGCAACTTCGCGAGGGAACCTATCCAAGCTGTGAGGTTGTTCGGCTCAAAGCGAGCGAAAGTCTTCAATCTCAGCGTGAGGCCTGTCAGGAGAAGTGTGAAGGAGAAGCCAAAAAGTTATCTCGCCGAAGGTATACTGTAGAAGGCATTTTGGGCAGAGTGAGCTCTGTCATGTCGCTCCTTCAGGGGACTTTTCTTACAGCCAAAGAGATGAATCGACTCAAAATGAGATGTAAGCCCTAAATACTGATTGCTGTGATGGAGTTTCAACAGAGAGCCAAGCCCAACATCCACAATGTCACTAACAGTGACTGAAACCTATTAGCTCAATGACAGAGCTGCACCAGGGGGTCTAGTCTGAAAAAGTCTGTCAAAACCGCCCACACTGCAAACAGTGCAGCGAAGACACAAAGAGTCCCATCAAAGAGCTCCATCAGGGGGCCTACAGCATCTTTCCATCACATCTGTATTTGTCCCATGACCCGAGTTTAAACAGCAGGTCATGTGACACCAGCAAATGTTTACCGATTGATCTCGTGTTGCATGATGTCATTAAACTCCAATTACAGCGCCTGTTTTTGCACGAACCACCCAAGAACTGAGAGATTTCTTCTCTGCAGCACTTAAAACTAAAAACAAAAAACATTCCAGTTTAATTGGCTTTGTCGTGTAAACGTTTTTCTTAAGGGATCCGGAATTCGGCTTTAACTGTTTATGAAGTGCCTTCCTTAAGTTCGGCTAAGGAGAAGGATTCAGTCGATGCTCTTTAAGCTGTCAAAGAGAAAAGGCACTGCAGCCACTTAATGCCACGTCTGCTGGAGAAATCTTTAATCCGCTTTTTCATCCGAGGGAAACGTAATGACCGAAAACAAAAAAAAAAATTAAATATCAAAGGTTTCTATGGCAAGTGACATGGTATTGGAGACAGAATTAAGCCTAAGATACTGCATGTTCCAAAAAGAAACTATGTAATATGTATATTACACGTGTTCTGAGTGTAAAGCAGTCCCTCAGTGTATTACCAGTTACTCTTATTGAAAGTTTCTGGTGATAATCCAAGAAGTTGTTGGTAACTAGGTCTGCAGACTGCGACCAGAACAGTTACATATTCACCTGGACAGAGGTTGGTAGCAGTGCTTTTCTTCTTCACTGGCTCAGTCAGCCTCTACCTGCCTGCACTTTCTGTACACACAGACTGATGATGAAACACATGAAGTAATGCTTTTAGCTGTTGTTGCCATCCAAAGTAATAAATAGAAAAATATATATATATATATACAGAAAGACAGAAAGACAGAAAGAAAAAGAAGGGATGAAAAGAAAGAAAGACAGAAAAAGAAGAGAAAAATAAAGAAAGACAGACAAGGAAGGGAAAAAAGAAAGAGAGAAAGAGAAAAGGAAGGGGAAAAAGAAAAAAGACAGAAAAGGAAGGGAAAAAGGACAGAAAGACAGAAAAAGAAGGGGGAAAAGATAGCAAGACAGAAAGAAAGAAAGAAAAAAAAGAAAGAAAGAAAGAAAGAAAGAAAGAAAAAGACAAAGAAATAAGGAAAGAAAGAAGGTGATGGCTGTATGGATGGATGGATGGATGGATGGAAAGAAAGAAGAGGAGCAGGATGGTGGACAGAGAGGTCCTGACTCAGATCCAGCCACTGAGGAACATGCAGGTGCAGGCAGGGAGAGACCGACTGAACCAGTGAGGAAGAAAAAGTATTTCTTTCAACCACAATGACTAACGGGGTACCCGTGGTTGCGGTCCGAGGGGAATGCTGTGCCGTGTGTGTGTGTGTGTGTGTGTGTGTGTGTGTGTGCATGTGTGTGTGTGTGCACTGTACCCAATGTGGCCCGTCCATTTGCAGCAACTCTACACTTGTTACCGGGTCAACACAGTTTAAGCTTAAAACTTTAAAGGTGAACAGCAGCAGAAGGAAACATAAAACCTGCAGGGGTCGATGAATCACCGGAGACAGAGAGCCCCTCCCCACTTCTTCACAGCAGTTGGAGGAGAGTAATCATTCCACAGAGGAGACTGAAACAGTCATCAAGGTCAACACTGCGTATAACAGAACTCCCCTTTCACAAAATTCAAATGTCAGATCGCACTGACCAAGGAGGACGGGTTGAATGTGAAACCAACCTACGACGTGGCCCAGGCCCAGCTTGCAGGAGTGAGATCAGGCAACCTCGGGGAAAAGACGGGACAAAATTGCTTCTGCCTGTCATTCACATCAGATAGTGCTACCACCATCTCCACCAAAGAACATGAGATTGTCTAGGCCATGTCACTGAAAATGAAAGAGTGTCTGATATTCTAACTATCCATATTGAGGGTGAATACGCCCATGCAGAAAGTAAGAGAGGGGTGTGTTATATTACATAGAATATTATACAGAATATTTCAAGGTATGTTCAAGGTAAACTTAAATACAAACAAAAAGAATAGACTGAGTGCTTCATTCATAGAGAAAAAAGACAAAAGACAGGCAAACATCTTTACATGGGTGCAAAACTAGGGCATACGAATTAAGACGAATATTCATCCACATGTAAGGATACTGATTAATATCTTGCTGTCCCAAAAATACGGGGAAACCAAGTCATGGGCCGGTATGAGCATCGGAGAAAGTGGAAAAGCTGGATGGAGCTGGTTTAAATACCTGGATTGCATCTGCATAAACTTTCCAGAGAAACTCCAATTACATTTTTTCACTGAAATCCACTTCCAGTGTGATTAGATGAATCAAAGTTGCAACATAAACAGTTTGCTCTTGCTCATTATTTAGTCTTTAATGAGTCAAACTGGAATTGTAAAAGGAAAAAAGACTCTCATATTCAAATGGAATGAATGAAAGAAAAAGTGCTTCCCAGGCTATATAGCTCCTCCATAATTATGCTACATGTGGTACATGTGGAGCAGCAGCACTTAAATAGAAATAAAACTCAAATTAGTTCAGAAATAAACAAAGAAAGGCTAAAACGACAATCTGGCTGTTACCCTCCTATATACTGTCCAGTATTTGTTGCTCTACTCTGATTGATCTCAGAGCAGCTTTCAGTTTGAGCTGAGGTTTCAGGTCAGGAAAGCGGATCTGAGATCAGTGCAAAAGTGCAAATGCCGAGGTCCAGGGTGTCACAACTGTCTAAGACTTGGCTTTGTCATGTCCTCACTCTCTCTGGGTGGGTAGGATGGCCCTCCCTCTCCAGCCATCTCTCAACATGACGTCCAAAAATGAAGGCAGTGAATCACGTGACCAGGAAGAAACTGGTGCTAGCCTTCGCCCTCCCAGTGTCAGTGGTATCATTTGTTATGGGAGGTCCTGGCTCGTAGGTGGAATCGGAGACAACCAAATTGGGCAGAAAATCAGGACAAAAAAAGAGCAAATGCCACTCATCAGTGTAAACCTGCTCATTACAAGTGATTTTGATTGGCTTTAATGGCGTGGGAGGAGGAGAGAGTTGGCACCAACAAATGAGGAGAGTGAGAGAGCGAGAGAGAGAGAGAGAGAGAGTGAGAGAGAGAGAGAGAGAGATTAAGAGTGAAGCTTTAGCTACTTTCTGACTTGTTTCAGTGTCAATTACTTTGTTCTGTCTACTGTCACACACACGCAGGCGTTCGAAGAACATGAATCATGGGAGGCCCGCGTACCCTTTGTATCCCTTCTCTCTCTCTCTCTCTCTCTCTGTCTCTCTCATACAGGCACACACACACACACACACACACACTTGTGTGCTAAAGTAGCCAGGTTACTAATGGGTCAGCAGCACGTGAATCAAGTCTGCACATGCATTAGCGTTGGTACTATTGAGTTTCAGAAGATTTATGATGGCACTTGGAGCATTAACAAAAACAATCATTCTCTCTCTGTCTTTTCTCTCTCTCTCTCTCTCTCTCTCTCTCTCTCTCTCTCTCTCTCACAGACACACACACACACACACCCATAAGCACTCTATATTTAATCCTGTCCATTCACACCCAACAGGGCCTTATCGAGGATGTGCTTCACAGGGCGTGCACCGTGCCATACTTATCCATTTATGCTTATCCCTTCAGTGCCTCATAAATCTCCCCCTTAAACATCAAAAGAAAAGCACCAAATTGACCTCAGATCGATACAAAACAAAAGGATCTACTAAAGCAGTATTTTAACTAACAATTCAGCAAAAAAAAAACCCCATTTACTCAAATTTCTCTTCATCCCAAATGTAGTCAATAATCTTTCATTTGGAGCTGGGAGGCTCACATAGCTATCAATAATGGAAGCTTGTGTAAACTGCAAGCCGAAGTCATTACATACGATTGCATCAAGCTGCAAAGTAAATGTGGTTTCTAGCACTGTTGTCTCTTAAATTGAGATTTCAAGGTGGTTACTACTATTTTTAGCTTTAAAATATGCTGGTCTTATAATATCCAATATAGGCCCTGGGACATTTACCATATCGATATAACAACTATATAATTTATACCGTAACTTTTTCTACTAAATACAGTTTTGTTCTGCCAACCAGACTGAAGGGTTTAAAAAGAGTGATCATATTTATGACAGTTGCGTTTTAATTTCATATGCAAGGCACTTCATGGACCTGGCTTGTAACTTGCACTCATTATAAGTTCAGCAGGCTGAAGGTTTTCCACTAGCAGGAGCTTGCTCATGGACCGATACCAGGTTCGCGGCCCGGTGGTCGGGGACCTCTGCTCTAAACTATTCACATATTGGCAGGCAGCACAATGTAGGAGGATATAATTATTTTTTTACATTATTTAACAATGACAGAGATTTGTGCTGCTTCTCCACAGTTTAAATCCTGCGTACGGAGGAACTTTGACTTTCAAAATGTAAATGGTAAAGAGGAGCTGGACATGAGCCGTGCAAAAGTTAGGTATTGAATACAGACAACATATGCTCACAAATTGCTATGACTGATGTGATACTGAGATTGAAAGGCAGTGGAGAAGCATACACCTTTTGTTTAGAGCGAACGATTAACGTTGTACACAAGTTCGAATGAGATTCCTAGCAGTTCAGATAAACCGAAGCCCATCACCACATCAACTACTCATTTTATACGCAGAGATCTGAGGCCACACAGCAATGTCAAAAACAATTTAGGAAAATAATCACAGTATCAAATCACAATAATTATAAAATATCGCAATATTACAGAATCGCAATGCATATCGAATCTGCCCCCCGGGTATCATGTCAATATTGTATCGGGAGGTGACTGGTGATTCCTATCCCTAACCAGACGGCTAAATTCAAGATTCAAGATCCTTTATTTGTCACATACACAGTTATACAAGTACAACATTAAGTGAAATGTGTGTCTGAGTTGACGTGTAAGTAAGTGCAAAAAGTGATCAAATAATTTAAAGATACTACAAACAGACACAAGATGTGTACAGTGAGCAAAATGCATCAGAATAGGAATATCTGTGCTGTATAGTGCAGTGAGCTAGTCCGATACTTGGTGGAAAGACTATAGTGGCAGATGGCAGTTTAGATACAGTGTGGTAGAGAGTTCAGTTTGTGTTATGATGGACTGTTGTAGTTTTGTGTCCTGGTTAAGAGTCTTATGGCCTGAGGAAAAAAGCCCCTCCTGAGGCTCTCTGGTTTGGCCATAAAACTCCTGAAGCGACTGCCTGATTTCAGCAGGACAGACAGACAGTAGTTGCGCAAGACGGGTGCCCTTAAAGAACAAAAAATGCCCAAATTTCTTTCCATTTAGGTCTTAGAAATGAACAGAAATACAACACAATATCTTTGAACTTTCAAGATAGTCTCCGCCCACAAGTGGGTGGGAAGGCCCGCAAAGGAAGGGAGTCGGGTTGAGTAGGTTCTAAGGGTTAAGTCTCAAGCAATTGTTGCCAAGATATTACAGACGTAGTATTGCAAATACTCTTCTCATGGATGTGCTAATTACAGTTGTAGCAGCTATTTGGGGAAGTAAATTCAAGGTATCAGGTGTTGGCACCAGGGCTATTTATGTCACCCCACTGTTGTTTCCCATGCTGTTTTTAATACAACAGTGAAAGGACCTTTAGCCAAACTGGTGTGTCTCTCGTGTCCTTGTCATCCTGAAGCACAATGAGCCCGCAGTGTTTGCCGAACATTCTGAAAGGAGTTTTTCTGTGGCTGCAGGGTCCGGGTGAGACCCCCGAACCGTCCGCCACCGAGCTGGAGGCCAGTTGCCTAGGAACGCAGCGCTCTCCAGTTCATCGGTTCAATGATACAGTCATCTCTTCTGTCGATTCTTTTCTGCCCATTTCATTCTGTGGCCTTTTTCTTATGTTCTTATGTTTCTTGTCCTCGTTTCACTCTCAGCCATTTCTTTTCTTTTCTTTCTCTCTCGTCGTTCTACCTAGTCTTTCCATGCCATTACCCAACAGTCATGTGATCTGTTTCTTTCTCTAAACTCCCGTTAATGTAACACCTACTAAAGTGACAATAATCCTCCTCTTCACCTAATATGATAACCTTTGTGCATCTCAAAGCCATGAACAGCCACAATCATGTCATAAATCACCTCAAGTGAACTGCCCTGAATAGTTAAATATCAAATCTCATGTTTTGACACTATTATCCATAAAGACAGCTAAGATAATATAGATAAGAAAAATACAGATTACATACTTTCAACATCAACTATGTCTTTGAAGTGAGGGGAATATTTGATTTTCACCGTGTCATTCATTAAAATCAGTTTCTAAGCACTGGACCGACGGAGCAGTGAGAGCATTATTATGGTCGAATATCATCAAGCTATTGATGCTCTGTTGCTGTATGAAAGGTCACCCGAGGGCAGCAGTATTAGCCAGCAACAGAAGAAAGACTGAAAACAAACGAGAGACGTGGACGAGGAGGAGAGGGACTGTTTTCCTTCGGCTTTGTAGGGGAAACGGGTTCAGGCCTTGAAGTGTGTCAATTAAACAAGGAAGTGGGATTGTGGGAAACTCATATTGTGACTATCTGAATGTTCGTATTAAGTTGTTTGGAGAATGTTTTTGATGACAGAAGAGTTGGCCCAGATATGTGGCAGAGTAAGCTTGCACAGGAAACCCTGCCATAACGGAATGGGTCAGTTAAACACACATCACACACACACACACACACACACACACACACACACACACACACACTTAGATCCACAGCAGCTGTCTCCTGTTTTGAGAAGCTTCTCAAGTAAGACATGAACCACAATCTATCTGTACATGAAACTGTATCTAAAGAGTAATCTTACACTAGTAATACCTCAGAACAGAGAGAAAGAGGAGGGGGAGGGGAGAGAGAGGGAGAGAGAGTGAGGAGAAAGAGAAAAAGAAGGAAAGAGGAGAATGACAGAGAAACAGAGAGATAGAAAAGGGAGGGTAAGGAGAAAGAGAAAGAGAGGTGGAGAGGCAGAGAGAGAGAGAGAGATACAGAGAGAGAGAGATGAGGAAAGAGGTAGGAAAGAGAGACAGAAAAATAAAAAAGAAAGAGCGAGAGAGAGAGAGAGAGAGATATCTATGCCATGAGGACCATGAAAATCCAGTGTGTCCTGAGTATCTCCTGTGTGAGTCCTGTGTATCTCCTGTGTGTGTGTATGTGTGCGTGTGTGTGTGAGACAGGAGAGAGAGTGTTTGAGCAGCATATGTAGGGCAGCCAACTCCCTGCCTTAGAAAGAGTTGTCTGTGTGAGCCAGTACTAGATTTAGCTCTCTCTCACTTTCCATAAGAGGAGTCCAACTTAAACCTTAAAGTCCGACCACATCCCTACAGCTGTGGGCTACACCCTGCTGACCTCAGAACAGACACACACTCGCAGCACTGCAGCTAAACACACAGTCCGCTGCACTTCTACTGACCTGACGGCAGCTTACACAGTTTTACACACACTGATCTGCTGTAACGGTTGGTGCTGAGGTAATGATCATGTTTTGGATGCAACATGTACCTGAGTTTCTGCAAAATTACTTAAGTTTTTAATTATAATTTTGTTTTGCCAGCAACTTCTACATCTCTCCAAAGATTCAAATGCAACCATGATTACAGCACAAAATCTACCTTCATAGGCAGAAACGTAAAAAACTTGGATAGAGGTGCAACAAGGTGAATTTTGAGAATTTCTGATTACTAGCAAAACGGTGATGATACGGAATATAGCTGTATGTATGTATGTATGTATGTACTTATATAAACAACCCATGTTTCATTTAAACCCACTACAGATTGTATCCCAACTTCTCCTGCTGTTAAACTATATTAACATTGCTTGGTGTAAGAACTGTTTATTGAGATTCATATTAAAAATTAGTACATTATTTAATGAACATTAGGGTAGAGTGCATACAGTGAATACAGTGGGTTAACACTCCCTTAGAGAGAGAGAGAGAGAGAGAGAAAGAGAGAGAGAGATATTAGAGAGTATAAAATGTTTTTGTCTGTCTGGGGACTTTCCCAGAGACAGTGGCAGTGCCCAGTATGTGTGAAGCCTGGAACCAGGTGGAGCCAGGATGGACTAGAAGTGAATGTGGGTCACAAAGAAAGACTATCACTGTTAAGTGAATTCAGTCTTTAAAAATCCAACACAAGAAATCAAAGAAACAAAAACAACGTCTAGCTTAAAGTTAAGGATGAAATCAACCTATATGAATTATACTTTTAGTGCATTATGCCCCTTTAAATGCTACAATACTGTTTAAACAAATAAACAAATGTGGCAACCCAACAGAATGGATTTGTGCTAAGACAGAAAAAAGCTCTTAAGGTCTAATGGATCATATCTCACTGAAACACACTGTTGATGCGATATGATTCAATAAACATCAGCGTTAGCTTCACCAGTATCACAGCTCATTATGATTAATCAAACGGGGAAGTAAAAAGTCACGCACAGGCATCGCTTTTAATAGACGATAGAGGAGATGTGATACAGTGACAGGTCGGCTTGTTTGTAAAAGTTCTCTGCTTCTACACAATTTCCAAAATAGTCTATTAGGATGTCTCACCATACAAACTGTAGATGAAACAAATAATGTATTCCCTGACACTTCAAAAGGGTATATATTTATTAAAAGGTGGAGTTTATATGATATGGCTATACTGATATAATGAGTGAAGTGATCTATATTCTTCCAAGCATTCACAGCTAAACAGTTTTTCATTATTTTCACTTACCATATTTACCTAAGCACTTTCCACTCACATGTACCACTACACAAATCCCTCCTTTTTAAATATATTTTTCCATCTATTTTTGTTTATGCATATATAATGTAGATACAGCCAAATAGAAACTGTGTAAATGATTGCTAAGCTAAACACAGTGATCTTTATTCTTCCCTATATATACAGGGGGTCCTTGGGTTACGACACAGTTCCGTTCCTACCACAGTAACCCGAATTTGAAACACAACCTAGCCTGAGTCACTTAGCTATCCTAACACAGTTGTAAAATCATAATCTAGAACATAAAACACAATGAAGCCACAAAAAAAAGAAAAGGACAAGAATATACTGTACTTATACACTGTACTGTACTGGGGACACCAACTCCCTCACTCATTACTGCGTATTCTTCCACCGCATGCAACCAAACTAGTTCACCCACATAGTCTGCAAGTAGGCCGAAACACTCGCGTCTTCATATATATAAACACATACACACATATGGTACGTACCTCGGTTTTGGGGTCACGGTTCGATACGGGTTCGGTACAACAGGAAGAAGCAACAAATCCCCTTATTTTGAACAGGCAGTAGTATTTGGTCACAATATGTCACAAGAAAGTAAGTGAGATGGCTAAATGTTTTAAAGGT